>JAJAGP010004233.1:0-53890 GCA_025084515.1 Ancistrus triradiatus | reverse complement strand
CATTGGCTAATGTTAATGTTCATGAGTCCACCATCGGAAGAACACTGAACAACAATGGTGTGCATGGCAGGGCTGCAAGGAGAAAGCCACTGCTCTCCGAAAAAGAACATTGCTGCTCGTCTGCAGTTTGCTAAAGCTCACGTGGACAAGCCAGAAGGCTATTGGAAGAATGTTTTGTGGACGGATGAGACCAAAATAGAACTTTCTGGTTTAAAAGAAAAGTGTTACGTTTGGAGAAAGGAAAACACTGCATTCCAGCATAAGAACCTTATCCCCTCTGTGAAACATGGCGGTGGTAGTATTTTTTTTCTGTAACCTACTTAGGGCTTCTTAACCTGTGGTCCATGGACTTAGTAAATTTAATCATTAAGTTTATTATATCACATTCATATTAATGTTGTTAAGAACCACTGCAGGGTGACCCAGTAGCACAGTGTTTAGCACTGTCATCTCACAGCTCCAGGAATTGATGGTGGAAGGAGTTTGCATGTTCTCCCCGCGTCTGCATGAGTTACTTGGGTTCTCCAGGTTCCTCCCACATTCCATATACATGCATCAAGTCAGTTGCCTCAGTGTAAGTGAGTCTGTGCCCAGCTTGTGCCCTGTGCTGCCTGTTAGATCCGCACATAATATCTTAGAGGGGAATATCGCAGTCATGAATTATTAGCTGAAGTTTACAGGTACAAAGTCTTCCAACTTCAGATATCATGTGACAAGCCTGAGTGACAGGCACGATAGATTATCTTTTTGCGTGCACACTTTGTGTTGCTAGACAATTTAGATAACGGATATGCTAACTGTTAGCATATTGTTAGCAAGTTGTGTGCTGCGTATTGCTTAAAGGTTTTATCAAGCATTTTTAAAGAAATGTCTTGTGTCTTAACTCAAAGCCCATTTGTAATTGAAATTGGAGTAGTGTTTGATTGTCCTCCCTAAGGCTGTGTGTGTACTCAGTAGGCACCAAAAGTCTCAGACCACACATGGAAATGCTTCTATTTTGCATTATTCTCAAATTTATTACATGTTTATCATTACAAACTACATAATGCATTTAACTGTTGAGTGAAAGGTCGGGAAAAAAAGATATTTGCATGGACTGTTAGTTATTTGGTATGTTCCCCGTTTTTTAATGTAACAACAACATCTAAATATTTTATATATAGTATTTGTTATTTATATTCATTTCATTGAAGGACAGATTAGTTTTTTGAATACATTCAGAATACAATTCATAAAAGCATTTTGAAAAACAGTTCTGCTTACTGACTGCCCTTTTGTCATTGTGTTATGTGAGTATAGAAGCTTCCGTGATTTTCTCAGTATAAAGAAATGTCCATTTTTACACATTTTTAGGTAGAGTTTACTTAAAGGTTTTTTGTATTAATTGTGTGCATTAACTCTCTTGTCATACATGTTTCATTTTCTTTTTAGATGAGAGAGTATTGTCTGAGACTGAGAAACATGGTGGCCAGCAATGCCATCAAATCCGAGATAAGTGATGCCATTGACACCATGATGGAGGAGGTTAGTGGGTTTTAATTTTGTTGTAGTTTTCCTTTTTGTTTTATTTTTATTTTGTTCTCCTTTCCCTGATTGTGATTTCCCTTTCATTGTGGTATCTTATGGAGCGACTACAAACCAGTGAGCATACATTTTGGTCATAGGTTCCACTGTCAAGGTGACTTGTATCGTACCCAAGTACCCTTGCTGAATTTGGTTACCATTATTGTGGGCATACAAAGAGTATCAAACATAGATTAGATTATTAGAGATGTAGTACTTTGGCCAGCTATTTGCTATTCAGAGTAAAATTTAAATAAGAATATGCATATGTTATATTTTGTTTATAAGAATTATGAGTGGTGGTGGTACTTGACACGTGGGAGCAGAACAGTGGCTTGGTGGATGGCACCCCTGCTTCCCAGCAAGGTCAATTATGTAAATTATGGTGGAAAATAAGTATTTGGTCAATAACAAAAGTTCAGCTCAATACTTTGTAACATAACCTTTGTTGGCAATGACAGAGGTCAAACATTTCCTGTACGTCTTCAGCAGGTTTGCACACACTGTAGCTGGTATTTTGGCCCATTCCTCCATGCAGATCTCCTCTAGAGCAGTGATGTTTTGGGACTGTTGCTGGGCAACACGGACTCTCAACTCCCTCCTCACATTTTCTATGGGGTTGAGGTCTGGAGACTGGCTAGACCACACCAGGACCTTGAAATGCTTTTTATGGAGCCACTCCTTCGTTGCCCTTGGGGTGTGTTTGGGATCATTGTCATGCTGGAAGATGTTCCATCTTCAATGCTCTCACTGATGGAAGGAGGTTTTGGCTTAAAATCTCACGATACATGGCCCCATTCATTCTTCCCTTAACACGGATCAGTCGTCCTGTCCCCGTTGCAGAAAAACAGCCCCAAAGCATGATGTTCCACCTCCATGCTTCACAGTAGGTATGGTGCAACTCCGCATTCTTCTTCCTCCAAACACAACGAGTTGAGTTCTTACCAAAAAGTTCTATTTTTAGTTTCATCTGACCACATGATATTTTCCCAGTCTTCCTCTGGATTATCCATATGCTCCCTGCCAAACTTCAGATGGGCCTGGACATGTACTGGCTTAAGTAGAGAGACATGCCTGGCACTGCAGGTTTTGAGTCCCTCTCAGTGTAGTGTGTTACTGATTGTAGCCTTTGTTACTTTGGTCCCAGCTCTCTGCAGGTCATTCATCAGATCCCTCCGTGTATTTCTGGGATTTTTGTTCACTGTTCTCATGATCATTTTGACCCCACGAGATGAGATCTTGCGTGGGGCCCCAGATCGAGGGAGATTATCAGTGGTCTTGTATGGCTTCCATTTTCTTGCAATTGCTCCCACAGCTGATATATTAACACCAACCTGCTTGCCTATTGTAGATTCACTCTTCTCAGTCTGGTCTAGGTCTACAATCTTCTTCCTGGTGTCCTTTGACAGCTCTTTGGTCTTGGCCATGGTTGAGTCTGGAGTCTGACTGTTTGAGGCTGTGGACAGGTGTCTTTTATACAGATAATGAGGTCAAACAGGTGCCATTAATACAGGTAACGATTGGAGGACAGAATAGCTTCTTAAAGAAGAAGTTACAGGTCTGTGCGAGCCAGATATCTTGCTTGTTTGTGTGGCTGACCAAATACTTATTTTCCACCATGATTTACAATTAAATCTTTTAAAAATCCTACAATGCGATTTCCTGGATTTTTTTTTTCTCATTTTGTCTCTCATAATTGAAGTGTACCTACGATGAAAATTACAGACCTCTCTCATCTTTCTAAGTAGGAGAACTTGCACAATCAGTGGCTGAGTAAATACTTTTTTGCCCCGCTGTAATTTATATATATATATATATATATATATATATATATATATATATATATATATATATATATATATATATATGTAATTTTATATATATATATATATATATAAATATATATAAATATATATAAATTACAGCGGGGCAACATCTAACCAGTAATTAAAGCAAATTTATTCCTTCATATATTTATATATATATATATATATATATATATATATATATATATATATATATATTTGCTTTAATTACTGGTTAGATGTTGCCCAGTTTTACAGTGTGAGTTTAAACTTTACAAATATGCCAGTTATTGACCTAAGGGTTCCAGTAGTTCTGTAGCTGTAAATTAGTTGAAATTGCGTAGTGTGCGTAGTCATTATCTCATTAAGCAGGAGCAAATGGTTGCAGATAACCAACCTGAGTGTATTGGACTTGAGGCAGTCACACACTACATCAAATACTAAATCATTTGATCATTCAGTTTTGCCCACACTTCTTAAAAGGGCCTTCTCACAGTTACATCCTACATGTATGTTTGAACTGCCACATACATTGATAGCAATGCTGCTACACAACTCAAGAATTCCTTTAGCTTGAAGTTACTGTTCTAAAAAACAACACAATATCCATTTTCTGTGATTTACTGAACAGCACCTGTTGAGATACATTAATATTAATAATAATAACTTGTGGACCACGTGTGATTTGAACTGAACATACTATATGTTACTGCCTCTTATAAGCAGCCACCAACCATATTAGGAACAGCAGGCAACATTTCATTGTTTTTCATACATATCCGGTACAAGTTGAGTTAAATGCACAGGTTTTGCCTTTTCTTTGTGTATGCTTCGCATCCCTGTTCTAAATGAAGAAGAACAAAAGTCACTTCATGACACTGTCCAATGAGGGCGCCATAACACTATAAAAGCCTGGTTTCATCCGGTTTACTAGAGCATTTTGAGACATTGCCCCAAGAAAAGTCCTACTTATTCCAGAATAGACAGCAAATCCAAAATAATAGAGGCGATTTCCAATTGAAAAAAGCACATCATGAAATGGATGCACAAATCATGGGTTAAACTAGCTGAACTGGCTAGACTGAATGTCCTATGAATGAAGCAGTATATACTCTCACTGTCAACTTTATTACACCTTTTATTTAGTACACCTTTTCAACTGCTTGTCACCACAAATAACATCTAATCCGCCAATCACATGGCAGCAACTTAATGCATTTTGGTATGTAGACATGGTCAATATGTCGAATAAAGGTGAACATGGCATGATTGTAGGAGCTGGACAGGGTGGTTTGAGTATTTCAGAAACTGCTGATCTACTGGGTTTTTCACTCAAACAGAAAAAGAGAAAAAATTCCATTGAGTTGTAAGAGTGAAGATGCCTTGTTGAGGTCAGAGGAGAATGGCCAGACTGCTTTGAGCTGATAGAAAGGCAATAGTAACTCAAATAACCACTCATTACAACCGAGGTATACAGAAGAGCATCTCTGAATGCAAAACACAATGAACCTTGAAGCAGATGGGCTACAGCAGCAGCAGACCACACTAGGTGCTACTCCTGTCAGCTAAGAACAGGCAGCTGAGGCTACAATTCATATTGGCTCACCAAAATTGGACAATAAAATATTTAAAAAATGTTGCCTGGTGGGATGAGTCTCAATTTCTGCTGTGATTTTTGGATGGTGGGGTCAGAATTTGGTGTAAACAACATGAAAGCATGAATCCATCCTGTCTTGTATGAACAGTTCAGGCTGCTGGTGGTGGTGTAATGGTGTGGGGGATATTTTTGGCATACTTTGTGCCATTAATACCAATTCAGCATGCTGAAACGCCACAGTCTACCTCAGTATTTTTGCTTACCATGTCCATCCCTTTTTGATCAGTGTACCATCTTCTGATGGCTACTTCTAGTAGGTCACAAAGCTCATATCTTCTCAAACTTTTTTCTTGAACATGACAATGAGTTCACTGTGCTCAGATGGCCTCCACAGTCACCAGATCTCAATCCAATAGGGCACATTCGGGATGTTGTGCAACAGGACATTTGCATCATGGATGCGCAGCTGACAAATCTGCAGCAACTGCGTGACGCTATTATGTCTGTATGGACCAAAATCTCTAAGGAATGTTTCCAGCACCTTGTTGAATCTGCCACAAAGTTGCTGGTGAGTGTAGGTCTAATTGGGATATCATAGGAGCTTATGTCAGTCTTTAATCTTTATCTGAGTATTGAACCATATAGTAACTAGTTTTAACCGGCTGTTATGCACTCAATGACAAAAAATAACATACTAAGAAGGGGTGGTTCGAATCGAATGAAACTTCATATGTGTGATTGTAACGATTTATGTTAGTGATTATAATATTAGTGCGACAGGATAAGTTTATTGGGGAAACTCACAGAACCATTGCTCCCAACACCTAGGTCAGCTAGGTCACCTAGCTAGGTTAGAATGGCCTAGATGGTGGGCGATTCATCAAAATGACTATTCTGCTTCTGTCAGTCCAATGATGCGCACTCTCTCAAAGTCTCGCAACAGCACAAAATGTCTTCGAGTGCATCGTAGAGGCATGTCTAGCAGTCAGTGATCTCTCACCAAGAGGTACACTGGCCAAAAGTATCATCTGAGAATCTTTTTATAGGGCAGCGAGGGAAGCACTTTTACGCCGTTTTGTGGACAGGCCCAGTGATTAATCAGACCACAGCTGTAATTAGTGCTGGGAGATATGACCGCAAATCAATGTTACCAGTTAATTACCAGATAATTAGATGTATCATCTACGTCGCCCAAGGAGGTTGGGTCCCTTTTTGAGTCTTGGTCCTCCCAAGGTTTCTTCCTATAACACTCAGGGTGTTTTTCCTTGCCACTGTCGCTCTAGGCTTGCTCAGTTTGGGAATGGACGTAGTTATTAGGAGCTAATCTAAACTTGTAAAGTTGCTTTGAGACAATGCTCCATTGTAAAAAGTGCTATATAAATGGTATGGTATTCAATTTATTGTCATTACACATGTACAAGGCAACGAAATGGATCTGACTTGACTTGACCAGTCATTGAACATTTTACCTCGATTTTTATTATTATTTATTTAGTTTTTTGCCCTCATAGTTCTCAGACAAGGTTTGTACTATAAATATGCTAATGAACCAATTATGGTGAACCAATTATGGTTATTTATTGAATTTTTTGGTGCAATGTAGTTATTTCATTTCATCTTCTTGAATTCCTTTCATATCGTGTAAAAAATAAATAAATAAAAAAATTATTTCGATTAATTTTCGATGTATTGCCCAGTCCTACCTGTAATCATTTACATATCTCCCTGAGACATAACTGCCTGTCGAGTTTTGCAGCAATCTGACATTTCTGTCTTGGTGCATTTTTTTTTTTTTTTTTTGTCAATGAGTGTATTTAAAGATCCATAATCCCTACCTTGCATAATCAAAATTGTGGAGTGTATTTAGAGAAGAGATGTTTAATGTTGCATAAGACTTTTTATGTAATTCTGTCCTACATGAGCGGAATAAGATCAACAGGAAATGCAATCAAGTTGTTAATGACAGTTGTTTGTATGCATATTCCAAATTAAAATGTCATAATTATGACAGGCCTAGCCCTAAAATGAAGGATTACAGGTCTAAGCAGTCAGATTCCACTCTCTCATTCATACAGCTCTTTTACCCTCAAATTAAACAAAAGTCACCCACTCCAGGTGAACAAACAGAATTTGCCTGATCAAACATGAAGGCCTTGCAATAGTCATGAAATTTGCTTTAACTAGTAGCTACAACATATGAGCCAAAGCCATCAAACTGATATGGATATTGGGCTGTTATAATCTATGCATTTGTAGGTAATGCATGTGATGTTCCTCTATGTGTGTGTAAGACAGAAAATGAATGCACGCACCTCCAGGACTTGATGACAGAATGTTCCACAAACAAGATCGTTATCGCTCAGTGTCTGACACAGGCTAGCAAAGGCAATCTCGCTGGTAGTATTATTACACCTGCACCATCTGTGAAGGGAACAGAAGCCGTACCGGTGTGAGCAGCATTGCTCGGAGCAACTTGGCCGAGCTACTGTCATTTTATGCTTATTCTCACCACTGAAGCAAACAGTTTTAGCTGGGCTTTGTCTAAAACACTCCTCCTACCTGTGTCCTGAGTGTCTAATGATATAATACTGTGCCACCTGGAGCATTTGTTACTGACATGTTCCTGCTTGTTGATAAGGTAGGTGTTTGTCCACCTGGTTTGGGTGTCCGCCGGTGTGCTGATAAATGAGCCCGGGGGTTGAGAGAGCATGGACACTTTCTGCTGGGAAGCTGCCTCCGTTTGAGGCTCGTGGTTGGCAGTGCCATTGTGAGAGCATGCACAGTGTTATGTCATGATAATCAGACTCGATAACTTGTTTACAGACAAAGCGGCCACAAGCCTTGATTTTAGGACTAGGTTGAAAATTGCGTCCTTGTGTTCTGTATTTTGGAGGATCTCAATATTTGGAAGACGAAATGCCTGTGTTGCATTGTAGAGCACACGGTACCACATACTCTATAGATGTAAATCTGGAATTCTCTATGGAAGTCAAGACTTATTTCCAATTATTTTAGTGGAAATAAATTATAGTGAATTCCAGACACATCTGGACTCACTCAAACAACTTTGTAAATATCACTAAAATCTTTTCAGATGCTTACCTCACTCTCTTCTCTTTCCTCTCCTTAAGAATATGGGATTTTGGAGGCCTATCTGCTTTAGTACGTCTTTGGCAGCATTGCTGTTATAACAACAGTAATGCAAATAGTGTGACAAGCACAACAAATTCAGTAATGCTAAATTAGCAGCAGTTAATTAACAGGACTTTTGTTTTTCCATGACCTGGCTTATAAATAAAAGAGAAATGACAAATTGCTGTAGTGGGAATCTGAATGGTAGCAACCTGAAAAGGCATGTTTAATGTTTTCATGCCTTATATTGAATACAGTGGAGTACATATACAGTGCCACCTCGGTTCTCATTGTTAATTAGTTTCAGAAGGCCTGTCGAGAACCGAAAATGATGAGTACCGAGCTAATTTTTCCCCATAAGGAATAATGTAAATTGAATTACTCCATTGCAGACCCCCAGAAAATCCACACTGTATAAGGCATTATGTTCATTAATGGAGTTGTATCGTACAGGTGCTCTCAGATTTACGATAGGGATACATTCCGAGAAATGCATCATTAGTAGAGCAGTCTATACTATATCATAGCGGAGATATGGAAAGGATACTATGGTAAGTGATGATGTTAGTTAATGTTTAAAACACTTACATTAACCTACAGATGGCCAAAATGATCATTGCCAAATTCATTAACACAAAGCTTATTTTATAATATAGTGTTGAAAACATGCATTTTAGTGAGTAATGGACTGAAAGTTTTGCAGTACTTACTGTATTGATGAACACTGGGCACTAGCATAGCTGGTAAGCTAACTACAGTCTGTCTTCTGGAGCATTCAATTACTATTTTGCTTTTGGTTGGCTCTTATCTAACCTTTTTAGGACCTATGGAGACTTGTTCACACTAAGAATACAGTACTGTAGATAAATAAAGAAAGAAAATCACATAAGAAAATAGTGAGATCTTCTCTGAGGGCTGTCGCGAATCTGAATCTCTGTGTACTGAATCTTAACTCATGAATCATGAATCGTTTCGACGCAGCTCGACTCATACAAGTTTAAGCAAGTGTGCCGAGTACCGAGAGAAAGACGAGAACCGAGACACATTTTTCTAGTCAAAACAGGTCGAGAACCAAATGTGACGGGTTCCGAGGTGGTCGAGAACACAGCATGTCCAAATACAAATGAATGCGAGAATCCAGTGCAACTTGTGCATCTTCTTTCTCAAAGGCATCTTAGGGTGTACTTCCACTATGCCCGAGCACACTTACCCATCAGGATGGTGGAGTTCGGCTACTCGCGCTGCACTTATTAGCACATTTTTATAGAGGCAGCTGACATTGTGTTCTGTGCTCAGTTTGCGATCACGCTGCTCCGCACCCGGGCATTGTACCGAGCGATCACACTACTCAAACGCTGAAATTATTCAGCGTTTGAGTACTTTGGGGGTCAAACATGCTCAGGCACGGTACGGATAATCTTTTGTGAGTATGCCCTTATTTAACTTTCCACCTAAGTTCTAGGTCATGTAAGAGTGTTTGAACAGTGAGCTCTGCTCAAACAGGACCAGATTTATGCACCTCTGACTTTAAGTATTCCATGAAGTACATGAAAGAAGCCATACTAAACACAAGTGTAAATGCGTAGATTATTCCTGAGCTTACTCGCCTAGCTTTTGCGTGCTCATTAGGCCATATCTGTATCTGGTAGAAGCTCATCCAGCAGGGTTTAGTTTTTAAGTGGAATTACGAGGTATGCACATTTTGCACATTGCAATAATTAGTTATGTGCATGTACACATGCTTTTCTGCATGACATGTATGCTTGTAGGCATATGGCAAGTTCTGTGTCTGTGTATGAATATGTGATTACATGCGGGTCTAAACCAGGCAGATCTGACCCAGGTTAAGTGGGCTTTGTCAGACCTGGTTGCAGACGCATGGGCTGATGTTGCCCAGACTCCATGTGAAGGGTCTGAAGAAAAGCCGTGTGCTCTGATCAACACTGTCCAACACATTCATCTTTATTTACTTGCCTCTCCTTACCAGATTTTTTTTGTCTCTCATGAAGCTTACTGTTGAGGCCATCTCTACTCAGTGGATATTTCCTGACCAGCAGTTATACATCTTTTAGGATATAGTCCTGGATTTGACTAAATGAAATACTGGAATATTTAATTGTTTGCTGCTTTTCATGGAAAGATTCAAAGGGGCACGGAGCAATTAAATAAGACTTGGATTTATTTGTTTACATCTGTTTTTGTTCTCCATATTTCTGATTGGTGTGTTCCCTTGTTTTGAAAATCTTTTTTGCTCTTGGACACGAAATGACTGTGGAGAAACGATGTCAGTTCGCTAGCCAGATTCTGGGATAGTTTATTGTAGTGAAATGGTGTGCAATTGTGTGTGCACAAGCCACCCATGAAAAGCAGGTTCACGTTTCTTAGCTGGACTGCATATGTTGGCGAACAGTGTTTCCAGCTTGAGAAAATGTAATTAACTAAGACATTTCTCACCCCTACCTGATCACCCTACTCCCATGGGATTGCTATAAATTGGTTTGATTTGTATTGCCAGATCACTCGTAACAGAAATTGTGAAATCATTAGAGAACTATTAACATATGGTGCTGCGTTGTATGCTACTTCCACCTCAAGGAAGATATCTTTGGGCAACAGAAGCAATTCCATTGGTGGGCTGTGGATGCTGCTGCCTGGATGCCCAGCATCTGCAGGAGAGTATCGTACTGCGTATCGCTTGCCTGGGAAATTCAGAATACAGTTTCTGCTGAATGTGTATGTGTGTATTATCGGATTCCCATCGTAAAGTCGAAATATTGTAAAACAATCAATCGTAATCCAAGGAGCGTCTGTATGCAGATTACTGCACTACTACTGTGGTGGGACTGTGGTAGCCTAGCGGTTAAGGTACTGGACTATGGACCAAAAGGTCCAGGGTTCAAATCCCACCTCTGCCAAGCTGCCACTGTTGGGTCCTTGAGCAAGGCCCTTAACCCACAATTGCTTTGGATTGTAAGGTTGTATCAGCTGTAAGTCGCTCTGGATAAGGGCATCTGCTAAAATGCTGTAAATGTAAATGTAGTACTGCCTCTGGAAATGCACCACTTCCTGACTTTCCCAACTAATCCCAGTGCACCATGACCATATGATTAAGATGTTCTTGAATCAGAAATCTCCACCACAAGTTAACATCTAACATGATCATCACCGTGTAAACTGTATGCCTGCTTTGATCTTCCCAGCTCTTGCATGAACTCACAATGCACAAAGGATTGTTACAATTGAGATTTGTTTTTCGATGCTCCAAACAATTTCGGCTGAACGTGCATTGTTTAGCCTGTGTTTGTGATATCAGATAAAGCGGTAACTCAAACCTTCTGGACTGTTGAACAGACACTTGTGTGGTCTCAACTGTGATAGAACTAACATCTGTCCTGCCATGTTCCACAAGCACTTCTCCTAAAATATTTCCTACTGTCTTTGTTAGGTGAAAGGTTTTTGTAAACTTAAACACTAACTAAAGATGGTCCACAAACACCCTTGGCAATCTGGCTGAGAGAAACAAATCTTGATCCTATGTGTCAGTTAGAGCATTCGTCTGACCTAAATTCTAAGGCACTGTTTTCTAGTGCTAGCATCAAATAGCTTTTTTTTCAACATTTCTGCTGTAGATGCTAGGCAGCTTCATCGGTAACAGGTCATAAAATTAAGCAGGAGACAGAAGGGATAAAGGTTCATGGAAGACGGTCTTGTGCATTGACTGGATAACATTATAGAGGCAGCATTATGTTTTCCAAAGCTGAAGGCTTCACTGCAGAGTCTGTATTATGCTTGTCAGCTGGTCTTTTCCTGGATGAGACTCTCTGTCCTTCCTGCAGCATGATGACCACTCGCCCACGGGCAGATGTGCCAATATTGACTTGCAGACTCTACCCTGACATCAGTGGACCTCTGCGATTGTTCTGTGTGAGCAGCACTTTTCATCCGGTACAAAAAGATCTGTGTATATGGGCGCCTGTGTTTTGACTAAGTCACACCCTTGTCCTCTGTTTCAAGGAAAAGCAAGAGTGTAAAGGGGAGACTGAGGTTATTTATGTGCTTAGAGCATCTGGGTCCAAGTTTGGGTCAACACTGAGGGCTGGGCACTGCTGGCATTTACCCTTCACTAAAGGGAACTGGATAGAGAAAACAAACAGAAATGCTTAATGGCTGTCTTTACGGGAGAGGGTGGGAGTTGGAGAGATGGTGATACAGGGTGGGGTCCTTCTGTTAACATGTACTGTTGGAGCCCTGAAGCTCGATTGACCACAACTATATGGCTAACAAAGCTTAGTAAGTCAGTACATTTCTAGGGCTTGATATTTCCCCATTTGGAAATTGAATGGATCTGGACTGGGTGGATGAATAATAACATACAAGCTTGCATTGCATCTTTGTGATGGGCAGCTCTGCAGAAACGCACACACTTCGTTATAGATGTTCTAGTTGTGCTCTGCTGTGAGAGAGAGTGAGTGTCCAGTACATGTAGTTCAAGTGTTAGGCTGGAGGAGGAGGAAATGCCAGAGATAACTCTATCAGCCTGAATTTGACAACTGAACCAGCACCGAGTTAAAATATTACTCCAGCATTTTCCCTGCCTTTTTTGTAGCATGTGTGTGATTAGCACTGAAAATAATTTCAGCACGTTTCAATCCATGTGTTTTTTTTCGAAGGAAGAAATGGTTTCACAACTTCCTTAATATGAAGTTTCTAGTGAATAAGATGTGAAGTGTCCATGTTCATCAGTATATCGTAACCTAACAGCCTGGTTGGCTGTTGATGCTGTGTGTCATTTTAGCTTTTTGGAGTTTTTTTCCACGTAATTCATCAACACATCTGATATTTCAAAACTATGCTGATAACCCTTGTTGAGGACCTCCTTGCTGATCGCGAGGCGTCCCGTTAGTTATGTTTTGTTTACCATGAGGTGCAACCTGTGTGCGTGGAAATGGAGATCCTGAGACTTGTAGTGACTAACTTGTGCACTTCCACTGCAAAACTATTGAAAAGATGGAGAACAATCACCTTCTCTGGTAGCTAGAAATGAACAGAACCCAAAGTGTGTTCCGGAAAGGAAGAAGCACAACTAATAACCTAGACCAAAGTCCTTCATCAAGAAAGAACACGCCATCTTCTTTGCTCTCGAAAAGGCATATGACACAACATGGATGTGTTTAATCCTAAAAGATTTACATCAAATGGGCTTTAGAGGATGACTAAACACATTTATCCCCAACTTTGTATCAAACAGGCACTTCAAAGTCACAAACATAATCCCACCAAGCTCCTTCTGCAGTGTCTATATGGACAACCTCTGTTTTGCATACAAGACGGGAAAATGAGCATCATGAAATGCCAAATAGATTTAAGTATAAAGATTCCTGGATGGACAGTCTTCAACAGCTTCAAATTTTCAAAGGCAAAAACCTTTTTGACCTCACTTTTGCCTGCTGTAATCCCTACACCCTGAACCGGAACTACACTTGAAACAAAAGAAACAAGATTACTGTGGCTCACCCTAGATGGTAAACTATCATTCATCCCACACATGAAGTCACTAAAAACCAGATGCCCCAAAGTCCTGGATATTATAAACGTGCTGGCTAAAACCAAATGGGAAGCGGGAGATACCAGAATAGGTCAGGCAAGCACCAGATACCTCTGCGGTTATACAGAGCTGTAAGTTAAGTCTGTGCCTGACATTGAGGCATCATTTACGATTCAGCCAAGAAATCCTATATCCACGCGCTTAACACTATACACCACCACTTGCTCTGGGAGTGTTCAGAACCTCCCATACAAAAAGTCTGTATATTGAAGCCAGTGAACCATTGCTTAAAAGCAGGTCATTGAAACTGACTCTACAGTATGTAATCCAGCTCAAATCCTAACTTCGCAACCAAGCATACACTGCATCCTTCCACCCCTAGCTCCTGCCACTATTTGAGACCAGACCCAATTTAATTTGGCCCCTTGCACCATGAATACAACCGTACCGAACAAAACTGGATGTGGCTTTTTTGATACTTGGATACCTTAGCTCAAACACAGTTCTACCTTGGCATCTAAAAATAATAAATATAGACAACAACATCTCCCACAGCAAGAAATGAGTGACCCACTCAAACTCACCAACAAAAATTCCTTGACAGCAGAGACAGATTCCCTTTGCAAACCTATATGTACAGAGATGGCTCAGAAATGGACAACCAAGCATCAGTGGCAGTGGTAGACCTGCAACAACTAAAATGAGCAAAGCCTAAAATCTAAAATGAGAAAATTTTCACAGCCAAAGCCCAAGCTCTGCTTCTAGCCATGGAACATACTACATCAAAGAGGTCTTATATGTATGTATGTAGTTTAAATCTTTGTTACAAGCAATTGAGGCTCTAGAAGCAAACAACCCAACCTTGATGGACATGCTGCAAAAACATGCTGCTGGTTTAGGCCACGGTTTCCCTGCAACCCTGAATTGGATTAAAATAAAGTAAATGTCATTTTTTTAACAATTGAAAAGAATCAGAAATGGACTTCAAAGAACCAGTACTTATTTTCTGAAAATATACCTGGATTGAATCAGATACTGATAAGTGACATTACTAATGCTGTAGGTATTTGGTTGCAGGTCTTCCGGGTGGTCGCCGTGTGCTTGGGCACTCCTCCAGACAGCATCTGTTGGGAGTACAGAGACAAGGACAAGAATTTTCACCGTATAGGCCCCTTGACTCCTAAGGAATTTTACATAAAGCATGTCAAGCCTCTGTATAACCTGCAGGACAAGGTAAAGCCCTGAACCTTCTTCCTTACACTTTCCCTCTAGTCCTCTACTACCTGTCGTGCGATTATTAGCCGTCATATCCCCTTTTCCTTTTCTGTAGGTATGCCTTGTGAATGACCCCCGGCCACAGAATCCCTATGGGAAGTTGTACAGCGTAGAGTTTTTGGGGAATATGACAGGAGGCAACGTCACACTCTACAATAATCAGCCCATTGAGCTGCTCAAGAAAGCTGCTGCTGAATCCATCAAAGATGGAGAGGTAAAGTTTGGGTGCTCTACCCTCCACCTTTTGTAACCTACCTCCATTGTGTAATTGACTAATTTTTTAGTTTTTGGCAAAATGTTAGCCAAACCTAAACTATTGTGAACATATGTGAACATTGTGAACAAACATTGTGTGTCTTAGTGTTTTGCAATAGCATTTTTTTTGCCTTATTCCCTATTGTGCCTTGCATCTAAATATGTGGTCTCCATTATCTCTGTAATCCAGTGTGAGACATAATGGTGCAAGCGGTCACCTTAACATTCCAGAGCTCCCTGGCTTGATCCTGACCTTGGACCCTACCTGTGTGTAGTTTGCATGTCCTCCCTGTATCTGTGTGGGTTTACTCTGGGTACTCCGACTTCCTCTGGGTACTCTGGTTTCCTCCCACATTGCAAAGGCATGCATTAGGTTGATCGGTTGCTCTAAATTGGCCCAGTGTGAATGTGTATGACTCCTGCCAATGTAACCTTGCTCTTTTTGTGAAGAACCAATGATGCTGACGTGACGTTAAATAAAACAAACAAACACACTGTAATACAGTATGTAAAAGAACTTCTGCTGACGTGTGTATGTCTTACAGTCTTCTGTCTCTTGCAGGCTGTGTGGTTTGGTTGTGATGTCGGAAAGCATTTCCATGGCAAACTGGGCATCAACGACATGAATGTGTAAGTGCTAAGTCTGTGTCCTTCACTCTGTGTGCATGAGAGCATGGGTGAGAGTGTGTACCTGACTCTGTTCTCTCACTAGCTTTAGCTTTGTGACGTTGGCCACACAAGTATCAGTCACTGCAGACTTGCTCAAATCGTGGTTTATTACTAGCCTTGATAAAAGCATTTTGCCAGTTATTGCAAGGGTGCAAATACAAGCAATGACGCTGCACTGCAGCTCACTCCACTCAGATCACACTTTTACACAGACCATAAGTCACGCATTACTTTAAGCCAATGAATGCACTAAAAACACGTCTATAAAATCCCCAGGCATAAATGGTACAACACAATTAAAAACATGCACTGTGAGCTTTTATTAACCATTCGAAAGACATAAACACACGAGATCAAACAGATGTACGAGATTCCAGAAATAGAAAAGAATCGACCATTAACTGTTTAATTTGAAGCTCCTTATGTGTGTGGCTGTGTCACGATTGCACAAGTGTTCAGAACAGAATCGCTTATCTGAGACTGACTGACCGATCACCGCTCACAGCCGATCGGACTGCAAACCGTCTGATTCCGGTCACCGGCCGATCGATCGGTGCATCTCTAGTGCTACCCTAAACTACGAAGCAGTGTTGTATATAAGAGTGTACAGGTGCTCCCCAATTTACAATGGGGATATGCTCCGACAAATCCATCCTAAGTTTATCGTAAACTGAGAAATTTAATATATACTCTATATATCTTCTACATATACTGCATATAGTACTGTATACATGTACTATATATCAGTGTAGCCTACCTTTAAATGTGCTTGAAACACATTAACCTACAGTAAATCATTGACATGGAGCTTATTTTATAATAAAGTATTGACTATCTCATGTAATGTATTGACAGTGACAAACAAAAATGCTTATTGTCGCGACCACAGCATTTCCTCACTACATTTCCCAGCGCTCATCACTCCCTCTACGTGACTCCCTAAGTCGTGCCCTGTCAGAGTTCCTCATTGAGCATGGGAGACTGCAAGCAGAGTATGAATTCAGATTCAGAAATTCAAAATCCAGAGTACGGTTTCTGCTGAATGTTTATTGGTTTGTTATCGGATTCCCATCATAAAGTCGAAATATTGTAAATCAGTCCTTCGTAAAACAAGGAGCTGAGAATGATGTTCATTTAGTCTTCAGATGAATTTGAATCTCATTGTTTTAACTGCCACCTCGCTTTTGGAATGCTTTTATGTTGTCCTTGTACAGTCAGGACATGATTTATTATGGTGGGGTAACTACAACATACTTTTGACTAAAGGCTCCAAGTGCAGTGCTTAGTTTGTGATTTATCTATAGGTATAACCATGAGCTGGTGTTTGGTGTGTCAGTAAAGAACCTGAATAAGGCAGAGCGACTGATCTTCGGAGACTCCTTGATGACCCATGCCATGGTACTTACTGCTGTTACCGACAAGGTACGTAATGCACCCAACACAAGGAATAGTCTAACAGGGCATGTCATACAAAATTAGATCCTTACCAGGCAACGACTGGCTGGTTGTCATTTTCTCTTGGTTGCTTTATTAGCATTTTCTTGTCCTTTTTATGCAATCTCTGGTAAACTGATCAGAATGTGATTTAAAAAAAACATAGTATCTAGTAAAAGGAAGAAAAGTGCCCAAATGGGATATTACACTGCATGTTTTCTTTAAGAGCCCTATGAGATCTTCTGCCTTTGTCTCTCTTCCTTACCATCTTCCTGTCTTTACATGTTCTTTTTATCCACTGTTTACCATTCTTTTAATCTTAAGTACTGTTTGAAATGACTGTTTCCCCTGGTAAATGACCCCAGCTGTGTCCAGAGTTTCCATTCTCTCCCAATAATAGCTGGTAAACTGCATAGTCACAATCACAGTGATGGTGGTTTCAGACTGAAAAACCCTGAGGGTAGAGTAGCTGTAAAACAGATCGGCTGTGTGCTTCAAAGCCCAGCATGAGCTGAGGAAGTATTTATCACCGAAATGTATGGTTCTCATCACGCTGAAGCTTTTTGTGATGTGGCACCACAGCGGCATGCTTATTAAAACTGGAGCCAAGAGCCCTTTTCAAGATAACTCTTAGGGTGATTTTATGCAACACTGTTTTCTTATAATTAAATCCATGAAGTGCCGTACCTCATATTTGAGTAAAGATAACTAATTGTCTGTGGAATTAATCTAATAAAAAGGGAAAAGTGTGTGAGGGGGGGCATGTTACGTAAAATTAACTTTTCAGCGCTTGTGCACATGCGTTTGGGTACCTGGAGTGCCTACCAACACACACATTGTGAAATTAGACAATCCAGTCAGTTTTTGTGGGATTTGTAGTTCTTCAAACATGGAGTGCTGAGGCTTATACTGCCCCCGTCTGAGTAACTCCAACCATGGTGTGAGAGCTACATTTGTGAAGATGCACCATTTTGTTCTAGCAAGCAGTGGGTCAGCTGCGTTATGTCAAAGCGAAGAGCTTCTGCTCTGTCGTTGGCTACACGGAGCAACACAAATCACTGCGTTGTCCCCCAGCTTCAGAGGACAGAAAAGCAGAGGGATAAAATCATTTTTGAGTCTCATCAACAGTCTTGACTGTCCATTCTAAACTAAGATTAACTTACTTCTTAAGTCACATGGCTTGGAAGTAGTTACACTAATTTTAACGTTCAATTTCTATAGTTTTATTCTAGTCCTCGTTTGCACTTGGTTCATGTGTGAATAGTTTTGTTTGTTTTTGGTTTATTAATGTCACTATCAGCATCAGTCATCATTTCAGAGACACACACAAGATTATATCTATACGCAAAGCTACATCAATACTAGTCACACACACACACACATATATATATATGTATATGTGTGTATGTGTGTGTGTGTATATATATATATATATATATATATATATATATATATATACACACACACACATATATACATACATACACACACACACACGCACACATATATATATATATATATATATATATATATATATATATACACATGTCTTTGGACTGTGGGAGGCCTGGAACCGGAGTAAAAACCCATGCAGACACAGAGAGAACATGCAAACTCCACACAGAAAAGCAGCCAGGCTGCTCCACTCTGGGATTGAACCCAAGACCTTCTTGCGGTGCTTACCACCGAGCCACCTGCCGCCCACATGTGCATAGACCTGAATGCGAATGAGTCTGTCCAAGAAGAATAGGTTCTATGATTCAAGGCCCTAAGGACTAGGAGTCGATTGTGAAATAGTTGGAGTTGATCCTCACACATGAGCTGAATCGGTGTTGCATTCAGAGTACAGTGAAGTTATTAAACTGCCAGTTTATGTAAGGAAGCTTTAAATGAGCTTAATAAGATAAATTTCAGTAGGCTTGTTTTTACCCCCATCTCCTTCATTCAATCTTCCCAACCCCCTAACCATACCTACTTTACTACCCCCCTATAAATTCATTAGGCTTGTGATAACATTTAATGATTGGGGAAACGATTTTAGACATAAATTGACAGCTCATGATGCCATGAAGGTGAGTGAGCAGTGGCTCATCATCATTTAAAGGAACAGGTGCTCAAAACCACTTGTTCTGAAATTGTATATTTTGGCAGGGTGACAAGGCTGCTGTCGCCCTGTAAAAACTGTGAAGGATGATGGCATTACTTAAAAGACGTTCTGTAGCTCATTCCCTTTGGGCATCAGTCATTGCCCAACTTGACCAACTTAAGGAAGACAAGCATCAAGGCTCTTCTATATTTGAGAAAGTTGCTTCCTTGAAAAGTACCTACCTAATGTTAGTGTCACCTGCAACAGGAATTAAACTGAAAAGCCCAAACTGCAAATTTAATGAAAATGTAAAAATGTGTTAAAATGAACTCCTTTGATGAAAATACCCAACAGGTCTGTCAAACTTTAGGAAAGAGCAACAAAAAATGTGGGTTGAAACTCATTCTGAATTTCGTAATTGTTATTGCTGCCAGTGGGGGATTCCTTAATGTACAGTATGTAATGTTTGATGAATGACATTAATCCATGATGTCATATTGACCATGTTATATATTTCTGATGAGTTTAATACTATACTGATTAAAAAAAAAGTTGCCAGTCAAATGTGTTCATGTTTCCAAATTGTTGCAGTGTAAGTGCAGGAAGTTTTATTGAATAAATAATAGGCATTTGCTTTTAAAAAGGCAAACTGTAGATATATTTCCAAGTAAATATGCCCCAAATTAACTTCAATACTCCTGGGCAAATAAGTAAAAAAAAAAAAAAAAAAAAAAGTTATTTATGCCAAGCACAAAATGGGCTCAGAAAACTAGACACTTTCAAGAAAAAAAATACCAGAAGGTTGCATCAGTGGAGGTTTTGTGTTTAGAAGATGTGTCTAAAGGCCAGGTTTTTGGCAGAATATGGAAAGTTTGATTCAGAGAGTTTCAGCAAAGTTGGAGTCATGCATCACAGTTTCAGTTGTATGGTGATGCTCCAGAAAAGTTTCTTCAAGGACCTCGTGAGAAGGAACTGCATCTCTAACCTGCCTTACCATGGAGGTAGGGGTGTCATGGTGTGGAGAGCCTGTTCAGCTGCTGTGAAACCTAAGTTGGAAAAGAGAATTTTGCTAAAGAGGAACAACCTACATTTTTCAACAAGGAAGAGTCCAGATTTAAAGCTTATAGAAAATGTTTGGTCTCAGATTAAAGACTAGCTGGGAAATGTTTGTCGACTGCTCATCAACTGTACCGAGGCCATAAAAGCTGAGTGGGACAACATTGACTCTTCTTTCTGTAATAATCTGTCTGTAATAACCCATATAGCTACAACATTTAAAGGACAATGAGGGAAATGATATATCATACCAAGTTTCTAATTATTTGTTGTTAAGGCCATTAATAACTTAATTTTTTTTTGTATTTTGGGCTTCACCCTTTTTTTGCTTGGGAGTGTGCAGTAATGGAATTTATTTGCACCACTGATTTATGATGTTGTAGCCATTTCATAATCAAAACAGTTGAAGTAATTGCTAGAAGGGCTGCGGTTTCTCTACTCTAGGTTTCCGTGGAGTAATTAGATTTACAGCATTTAGCACATGGGCTTTTGCAGAGTGTTTACAACATACAGTCCACAAATTGTGGGTTTAAGTGCCCTGCTCCAAGAGCCCATCAATTGTAGTTTTAGTTTGGCAGTGAAAGGATCTGAAAACACCGGACCTTCTGGTCAATAGGTCAGTACCATTGCTTCACCACAGTCTCACATGCTTGTCGTTAGTGGGTTTCCTCCACGCTTAATGTGGCCTTAATAGCAGTTACAACATTGGAGTGTTTTGTGTGGAGGGTTACATGTTCCTCCCTGTGTCTGTGTGGGTTTTCTCCGGATACTCTGGTTTTCCTCCCACTTTCCACAGACATTCCATTTTGCTAATTGGTTGCTCTAAATTGCCTGTGGTGTGTGTTTGTGTGTTTGATTGACTTGTATCGCTGTAACCTTGTATCACACAAATAGCTATTGACTGCTGATTGTGATGTTATAAATAAATAAATAATAGCACAGTTAAAGGTTTAATGTGCTGATTTGACAATCTCTTTCAGGAGGGAAAGGAGGACTGCTATGAGAAATGGAGAGTGGAGAATTCATGGGGTGATGATCGTTGGGAATAAAGGTGAGCTCCTCAGCGATGAGAGCCAGAGGGCAGTTGTTCTGCTCGCACGCTGCCTCTCTACCCTACATTAATTTAATGTTATTTGTTCTTCCAGATGGGCTAATGTAATTAGCAAAAGTATTACATCTTGAACTCTTCCCCCTCTCCTCTCTTATGAGTTTCTAATTGACTCTTGGCTGAGGAAATCTGTCCGATCTGTGATTTATATGTGGGTCTGGAGCCCCAGCTCATTCTTTCCAAACACTGAGGGCATATTGTTGCCCTTTCTTGTATAACTTTAAATTGAATGACAGTGTGCATAGTTTTTAGTTCGTGTTATGTTCAGCTTAGCCAAACTTCAGTACTTTCTATGAAATGCTTTATTCCACAGTTTTATGGAGGAGAAACAGCACTTAAATAACTTATGTTTGAGGGTTTTGCATGTACAGGTCGTATTGTTTATTGCCCAAATGTTACTCTGTATGGCAAGCATACGTACACACCTGAACATCACATCTATATGGGGTGCATTTCTGCTGTAATGGCCTCCACTGTTTTGGAAAGGCTTTTCCATAGTGGACACGAGTGCTGGGATCCTCTCAGTTCAGTTTTGAGCCTTAATAAGATGTTCTTGTAAGGTGAGTCCTTGTTGACATTTGGGATTCCAGGGGCCAGATTCACGAGTGTTTCTTAAGAAAGAATATCTTCTTAAATGTGTGTTTTTTCTTAAATTCATTCTCAGGAAAAAAGTTACAGAAGTTTGTTATTCTTCAAATAACTTCTTAAGAATTACCTTATTTTTTTTCTTAAGTCTCTTCTTAAGAACAATTCCAAGAACGAGTAGTAATCTTGAACACATTCTGTTCTTAAATGTTTTCTTAACCTTACCATAACCTCACACTTGTCTTAGGCTGTAAGAGTTGAAGGTAAGCATCGAAATTTTATACTTTAAAGAAGTTAGTTACTGGAAATAAGGCTGACATTTCAATTTAAATGCTTAAAAATCTTTCGAGTGAAGACTATCCTTAAAATACAAAAGTCTACATAAGGAAGGTGTATGGCAAAGCTGGGTATTTATTCCACCATCACCTCTGTTTCTTGTTTGCTAAAGTTTTTTGAATGCTTGGTTTGATGATTTTCCTCCATTTTGTCGTCCTCAGAGAGGATTAAACTAATAACGGAAATAACGGAAATCGTTATTTTCTTAAGAAACTCATCAAGTTTTTTTTCGAGAATTGCATTTAAGAACATTATGAACTTCTTAGTGTCTTAAGAACCTTTGCAATTTTTTTTTCTTAAGAAAGCTTTTGTGAAGGTTTTCATGAAGGAGGTTTTGTGTAGGTTTGAGGTCAGGGCTCTGTGTAGACATGCCAGTTTCTTGTAAATCAAACTTTGCAAACATTTCTTTATGTAACTCCATTTCGGCATTCAGAAAATGGCCTTTCCCCAGCTGTTTCCATCAAAAATAATTCACAGTTCTCAAGAATTTCATTGTATTCTGCAGCCTTAAGCTACTTCATCACTGAAACTAAGGGACCTAGATTATCTTATAAAATAAACCTTATAAATCAATCTTGATCAAACAAACCCAGACCACTAAGCCTTCTTTACCAAGACTATGCAAGTCTGGCGGTCCATTCTGCTAGCTGGCGTGGCCTGCTGAATCACGACTGAACTTCTGATTCAACTTCGTAATATCAGCACTTATGGTTGATGAGGGCTACTCCAGAACATCAAAATCTTGATGAGCTGACTTGTTTGAAAGTTGGCATTCTATGATAGTGCCATGTGCTGTTGGGTGTGACCTATTCTGTACACCAACCAAGGTATCATACATACTATAAGCCACTGAATGCACTAAAAATACACTCTTAGGCTAAATCCCGGCCTTAAATGGTAAAACAAAATAAAAAACACGCACTGTGAGCTTTATCAACTGATAATAAAAAGAAAAATGCTAAAAAAACAAACAAAAAAAAACAAACAGACCATCGAGCCACACGCCAAACTCTGGGACAGGGAAACCAACACGGAGCGGCAGAGCATTAACTGTTCAAGTTTAAAGGTCCTTATACACAATCGCTGTTCATGTGTGTGGTTGTGTTTGTTTCCCTGTCGGCATCACAAGTGCACAAGTGCAGGAACAGAATCGGTTATATGAGACTAATTGGCTGATCACACCAAAACCGACCAATTCCGGTCACCGGCTGATCGATCACCGGCATCTGTACTTACAACTCATCAGTCGATATATTTGTTTTTAATGTCTGTATACTAAACAGTTATTGGGAAATGATGTTCCTCGAATATTATGACTGATCATGTTTTAGCAGCGGGGTGCCTGATAGAATGGAAGTATTTTACCTCGCAGATTGTTGATGAAGAAATCATTTTTCCCTTCCTCTTTATCTTGAAATCTAACAATAAAGGGCAATAACGGATCTGTGGTATAATCACAATAATACACTTGAGGTTCGTGCTGTAATGTGAGATACTGCCACTGCTGTACTGATCTATGACTGCAATACATCAGTGCCAATAGCTCATGTAATGGCACTCCCACTCGTGTATTGTCGGTTAATTCTAACCTGCAATATGTTTCCGGGTCTGTTTAGAGTTACATCTAATAAAAAGTATCACCTGACCTAAATTACTGAAGGTGTTCTAATGAAACTGGTGGTGTAGAGGCACACCTGGTCATATGTAGCAATGTAAACACTGACTTAGGTTCTACAACCTTAAGCTTCAGGAGGCCTGCAAATGTCAAGGAAGTGTAGTCAGGCATGCAGAACATGGTATCGAACTTGAGGTTCATTACCATTCATCCATATAATCAGTTGCTCTGCTAACATGTTATTCGCCTGTTGGGGGGCTTTTATAAGTGGACTAAGTGTGACTTTTAAGTGCGTCAATTAGTGTCTTTGTTACTATCACCCTAACTAATCTCATTACAGCGCTACTTGGTGCTAATTCATTACACACAGCTACTGTAACCAGCCTTACCAACATAGTCATGCACACACTTGTATGTTAATGTTGTTCTTCCAGTATGTTTAAATAGAGATGAAATTGCTACTAATTTTATATACCATAATATTAAACTTGTCAGTTGAAATTGGTGTGAAACATTTACTGTAAGCAATTAATGTACAGTGGTACCTCGGTTTTCGACCACCTTTGAACTTGAACTCTCGGTGCATTTTGACTACAAAAATTTGTCTCAGTTCTTTCCGTCTTTTCTATACTGGCATGAACTTGTACGAGTCGAGCCGTGCCACTCGTTTCAAAAGAAACTTGATTCACAATTCAGTACACAGTGATTCATTGATTCAGGTTATCAATAGCCCTTGGTCAGAGATCATCTCCTCTGTGTATCTCCAGTACTGTGCTCTTTGTGCAAATAAGTCTGCATGGTTCCTAAAAAGGTTAGTTATAAGAGCCAACCGAAAGCAAACTGAACTGAATGCTCCAGAACACAGGCTGCAGTTAGCTTAGCAGCTATGCTAGCGCCCTGAGTTCACCAATAGAGTAAGTGTTTTGCTTTTACTTTTAATCCATTACTTACTAAATTACATTAGATTTTTTAACACTTTATTATAACATTAGCTTTTTGCTAATGATTTTGACCAGCTGTAGGTTAATGTTAGTGTCTTAAACATTAACTTACTTATCATTACTCCGCTATAATACAGTGTAGACCGCTCTACCAAACACTTGTTAAGCTTAAGAACTTATGATGGATTTGTCCATTTTTACATCAGGGAGCACCTGTACAATACAACTCCATTAATGCACATAATGCCTCATACAGTGTGGAATTTACATTATTCCATATGGACAAAATTTGCTCAGTACTCGTACTTGTTTTTGTTTCTCGACAAGCCTTCTGGAACGTATTAAGGATTAGAACCAAGGTAGTACTGTATCTACAAAAAAAAATGGTCAAAGTACATATCCTACCACTCCAGGCTGCTTCCTTGTAACATGTATCCATGCACTCTTGGTGATGCATTGATCTCACATTCTTTTTGGATGTTACTATGCATGTGCAGCCTCTCTGTAGTGCTCGAACCAAGACGATGCATGTGCAGTGAGAGTTCATGAGAATCATAACCGAGGGAGAGCAGAGTGTTTAGGAGAAGTTTACCTTTCTACACTTTTTTCTTTATTGCTTTATGTCACCTCACCATGGCTGGTTGGGATTTCTGTCATGTTAATTTTACAGTTTGATGATGGGGAATTAAGTCATGTCCTTCATGCCTTATTGCATTCATATCAGCATTTACAGGTGATCATATGGCAGGAAGTTTTATCCAAAATGACTTACATTTCAGCTTAGCACATCAGGACTGAAGGGTCTTACTCAAGAGTCTAACAGTGGCCAGCTTTACAATGCAGGAATTCAAATTGCCTGATTCCTTAAGCACTGGCTAAACACAATGTGACTGACATGAACATCCATGCAGATGTATAAACACTATCCAAACACAGAATGCCTTCCGTAAATGTGAGAAATTGCACATCTTGGTTGTTCAGAGACAGACATTGGTCTTGATTCATAACTGCACACTGGACAAAGGTTACCACACAGCAGAGAGGGAGCTTGGTATTAGATCAGTGAAAAAGAGTTTACTGTTTGGTACGTCTTAGAATTTATTGGTTCCTGGAAATAGAAGCTAGAGGTAATATAAATCATTTTGTGAATACGGTGACTATAATTGTATACAAATACTTACGTTTGGCAGACCTTACAGTACTGTCGCAAAAGTCTTTAGGTTCCACCATTAGATTTGTTTGTTTAAGCAATGGTATAAACCATATATCTTATAACAATATTGTTGACGATTGCACCCAGAATTATAAACTTGGATTTGTGACTCCACAATGTTCTTTTTCCTTTCCCCTGATTTTTTTTCCAATCTTTGTGAAGCTTTAGCATATCGTAACCTTTTTCCACTGTTTCTTCCTTCTGAAAAAGTGTTCCTTTCAAAAAAGCCATTCTTGATTCAAGCTATTCAGACTGTAGCAGGGTTCCACTTTGGCATCCTGATGAAGCAGCCAATTGCTACATTGCTCAAATGTACGGGGAGGCACACACTGGCTATTTTTTTATATGGTATACAAATTTCCTGTCTTTTTTTGTGGTTGTATTACAATAAAATGATTGAAAATTTTACATATGGTCCTTATATAATACCATTGCTAAAACCAAAGGATTATCTAATCTACTGGTGGCCCTACGATTTACGCACAGTACGTACATCCTTAGTGTTTTTTTTTATTTTTTTATCTATGAATGAGGAAAACATCTCAAGCCACTGACTTAAAGTGAGCAACAGACAGCTGCTGGGTGTGCTGCATCTTGAACAATATTGTTTTAATTAAAACTAATTCTCCTTTCTGCCACTTCAACCTAGTCTTAAAGTCTTAACGGCTTCAAGAGCCGGTTTTTAGTGATATGAAACCCTTTCCGTTCCCAGTAAAGCATGAAATGAAAGAGTGGCAACCTAACTAGCTATAGGATAAATAAATTTGCATAATTAGGTGAGATTTATAGAGAGTTCGTTTAGCCAACCAACCATGACGGTCTTGTTTTGGTAATATGTGCTGAATTTGTAAACTGCCTGACATGTTCTTCTGCATAAAAGGGTATCAAAAATCCAGTGTTAATACTGAGAAACACTATATTCCACTGTTAGGAACAATACAGGTCTAGGCAGCTACATTTTTTCCTCAAGAAGAAGAAATGAACTGCTGCAGGTGGCCTTTTTCTATATAAGCCTAATAAGATCAGCCCCGTCTTTGTATTCATCCCTGCAAACTTGGGGAATTTTTGTGGGTGGAAAAAGATTGTAACTTACCCACAATAGTGTTCAGAGGAAAAGCTCTCTGTTTCCGTTCCAAGTCTGAGGGTCTGATGCTGTCACATTGCTAAGCTCTTGCTATGCTAATTGTACTCTGGGGAAATTTCTTCCTATGGTGGTATCCATCTCATGGCCCTGTATGTGGGCTGCAAAACATGGGAGCGGTATATAGTTTTATCTTTAGAAAAACTCCAGGCCACAACTTTCCCTTCTTTATAAAAAATATTGGAAGTCTAGAGCCTCTACCAAGGGGAAGCAAATTTGATCAGGTTACAGGAGATTTGGTGATAAGAGGACATTTTGAGGTGTTTTGCTAAATCTTTGTAAAGGAAATTTTTCAACACGGCTGAGTGTATGTGAGCTGTAAGATAACTGTATTTGAACCCCATGCCAGTGAATGATATTTCACATTTATAAATGAAATCAATTAATAAACAATTTGTGGGGAATTGCACCTGCTGTGACCTTACTTTTGCTCAGTTTGGGCTCTGTGGTGACCTTCTTATCCACTGAACCTTCCTTCTTTTCTCACCAGTTACTTTAATGTGGCTGTGATTAGGAAAAGTGGTCAGGTCCTTAAATGTTCTGTGAGATATGGTGTGCAAAAATGTTACTCAAACTAAAAGTACTGTTACTTTTAAACATACAGTACTGTTCAAACGTCTTAGGCCACCATTAGATTTGCTGTTTTAGCAATGATATAATGTATAATTATTTCTCAGTCTCTTTATTAAGATACGAACAAAAAATACAGGAAAATGTACACATAAAAATCCAGAATTTTCAGAACAAAATGGCTACTGTAGGCAAAATGTTTGGGTTGCATCTGTAAAGCTTTTTTTAAATAAAATTTTTTAATATAATCTTCATGTTAGGATATACATCGGCGTAAGTGGTGACATGTTAGCGGTTGGCATGTATAAGGTTTAGTAGTTAAAACTCATAAATTTAACTACAAAATTGATTCATTTAATGAACATGGACATTGTTGTCTCAAATTTGTAGTTAAACACTTCATTCAACAATTATAAATTGCTGTGTTTTATATTTTTATTATTTATATTTAATCATAATCTGCAATCTTTCATGCATCTGCTTTCAGGATGTGCTTACTACTGCATACTGAGCATGCACAATACATATGGCCTTAAAAAATACTATATTTTAGACATGAATTCAGATAATATTCAGACAGTTAAAATTTAGCCACAAGAAGCATTAATTAAAGCAATGCATGAAACCTTTCCCTTAAAGTGTGTACTCGAGTAAAATATTAAATCCAACTTAGTTTAGGAAGTAATTAAGTACTTAATTTACTTAATTTAGAAAGTTACCTAGTAACTGTAACACGTTACTACTCCCTTCTAATGTAATGTGTGGGAGCTTTATGTCTTGAATTGAGGTTACTGGAGAGAAATATTAATAATTAATATTTCTTTTTATTCTAGATTATTGTGGATAAATGAGTTTGTGGTGTTCTGCTTCAAAACAGTGTTGGTTGCTGATTTTGTAATACATTTTATACAATTCCATCTTTAGATAGAAATCTTATTTTAAAATATTTCATGTCATGGAAAGCAAAAAACGAAAACCTGAGTCTGTAAATGTTCGTATTCATTGTAAGCTGCTTTTATTTCAGCAAAATGTTGATGCCCACGAATTTCTGTCATACATTATACAAGTTTGAATTAATTTTCTGAGGTTATTATTTTCAGATATTTCACGGTCAGTATTCCACTCTTTCCAGGATTTATCACACAGTGTAATAACAATGTTTTAATTAGTGTTTCCCTTTGTAAGCGATTGTGCCTTCACCCCTTACTTTTTGCAATTGTTTTTCAATAAGTTCGGCATTCCCTCTCCTAATGAAGGAGTAAGGCTAGGGCTTTATGCAATTGGTGAGATGCCACTTCCCGCCTAAATAAATCAGTTTAATAAAGTTCAAAGTTTGCTTAATATTTCAGGATCCAATTTATTCTATACAGTCCCTTCCAGTTTAGAATCATTCCCAGCGTAATACAATAACGAACACGTAATAAAGACTTTATTTTAAATGAGTCATGGCAAACACCTTTTTGGTCGAATGAATCATACCATTTTTGAAGCTTTAAAGGCCGTACGAGTTTGACAGTTTTGCAGAAGGAGAAGGGGAATACTGTTGGTCCTTGGGAGAGAGAAAAAAGGTGCTCTTTGAGTTGTAGGGTCAGCAGCTCTCTCAATTTGTCCTACAGTTTGTTTCCCTTCAGCGATTAGGGTGGTAAATGAGATACTGGTTGAGGAAAGAGGAAAAAATCTCCTGGAAACTGGTGAATATTATTATTATCACAGTTTGGCGCTTTTTTTTGTGGTTTTAAATTGTTTGTCAAAAACAAAGAGGGGAAATATTTCTGTGGACTGATTTTGACAAGAGTAAATTTATATAGTCTTATTAGCTCAGTATTGACGCTCAGTAGAGCTGGGCTGAACACTGTCCCATTCATATTGTTAAATGGTGCAACTTACTTACTGGTGTCACATGAGGTCAAAGCCCAGATGAAAACGTAAATCTCCTTAATTCATTACGTTATGCTTTGTATAAATAAACCGTTCATGAGAGTTAAGGAGTTCTCCCACCAGTACCTATCACCAGGAGACATGCATTCCATCAACTGTTCCATTTCACAATATCAGTGTTTGTGTTGGTTTATCGGGAAAGCTCTGGCAATTGCAAGAATGACATATTGGAGTTTATTACATGTTGTGTATGTAAAAAAAATTACTACTATATTTCTGGCATTTCTCACATACTACAAGACTCTGTACTTAATGTAATAACCTACGAGTTAGTTTTTTGTATGTTAAAACTGTATGGTTTTTCTTTTCTCCCATTTGTGTTTCTCCAGACAAACGTAGGGAAGATCTGTAATATGTTTGTGATTATTACTGCAACAGTGTGAAATAGGGGAAAATATCCATATTTCAGTGATTCATTTCCTAAATAGAGATGTCCACACGCTTGTACACCCAATGAGAGCAGAGTATTGTGCAGTATTGTTCAAAGTATTCTTACATAGGTGTGGACGATATGGTAGAAAAATATTATATCACGATAATTACAGACAATTTCATGATGCCCAGTATTTATCACGATACATGTGATTGAAGACAAAATGCATCAGTAGTGACACATTCTTAAAAACTACTATTCAGATATTATCCCATACCTTCTCCACTTAACCGGGACTAACTTACTCTCTGCTCTAATGAAACATGCTTTTGATCATTGTTATTTAAGCGAAATATTAAAATATTGTCATATTGCCCACCCCAATTCCAGCATGGGCTTATTTTGCTAACTCGTGAGGTTTTACATGTATAATAAATACAGTGTCCCTACTGTGAAAAATCAGGTCCTCAGGGTAGCACTCAGTGTTGCTCTGTAAGCCAGGCTGCTTGGTTCCAGTGCACCACCCTTGCCTAACCTTGAGAAAGATTTCTGATAGCTTTCTGCAATGTCCCACTTCCTGCTTTTAGACAAACGTAAGCACTTTCGTCATACTAATGTGAAGTTGTGAATTATACTGCAGATATTTTATTTTTCCACCTAATATTAATGCAGTCTGAATCCTTATCAGGGAGGGGCAATGGAAGACGTGTGAAAAGATGTGGAGGATTGAGGATTTCAGTGGGAGAGGCTCTTTCCTTCTCAAGAAAACAATAGGGAATGTGCTGATTGAGAACCTGGGATCACCTTGCACTTAACAGCACACCCACTTTTAACATTTTGGCAATATTACAATCTACTTTTATTAGATTTCATATGGTCAGAGAAGCACTTTGTAAGCACAGAGGATGAGGTGGTTCTGAAAAGTAATACTCCTCATAAGATGCACAAACTCTCCTCACGCCACATTAATGTATGTATCAAAAGAGACCTTGATGGAGAGGTCTGTAATAAAATTGACCTCCTGTGGTAAAATTAATATAGTTTGAGAGGGTGTCCATTAATGTTGGGTAGTAGTGTGACTAGAGAGAAAAATATATTAGTAAGAAGTTTGTCCCCCACCTTTGCTGCTAGAACAGCCTTTGTTCTTCTAAAAGGGCTTTTCACTAGATTTTGGAACATGACTGTGAGGTCGGCCATGGTTGAGTTTGGAGTCTGACTGTTTGAGGCTGTGGACAGGTGTCTTTTATACAAATAACAAGGTCAAACAGGTGCCATTAATACAGGTAACAAGTGGAGGACAAAAGAGCTTCTTAAAGAAGTTGTTACAGGTCTGTGAGAGCCAGAAGTCTTGCTTGTTTGTGGGTGACCAAATACTTATTTTTCACCATGGTTTACCATTCAATTCTTAAAAAATCCTACAGTGTGATTTCCTGGATTTGTTTTCTCATTTTGTCTCTCATAGTTGGTGTACCTATGATGAAAATTACAGACCTCTCTCATCTTTCTAAGTGCTAAACGTGCACAATCAGTGGCTGACTAAATACTTTTTTGCCCCACTGTAAGTAGAGATGGCCAATACGACCTGTTGTGGTTCAAACCGAGCATCAGAATGAGGAAGAAATGTGATTTAAGTGACTTTGGATGGGGCTGGTCTGAGTATTTCAGGAATTGCTCTACTGGGCTTTTCACACACAGCCATCTTTAGGGTTTATAGAGAATCATTCGAATAAGATAAAATATCCAGTGAGCAGCAGTTCTGTGGGTGAAAATGCCCTGTTGATGCCAGAGGTCAGAGGAGAATGGCCAGACTCTTTCAAGCTGATAGAAAGGCAACAGTAACTCAAATAACCACTCGTTACAACTGAGCTATGCAGAAGAGCATCTCTGAATGCACAACACATCAAATCTTAAAGCAGATGGGCTACAGAGGCATAGGACCACACCGGTTGCCACTCCTGTCAGTTAAGACAGGCAACCGAGGTTAAAGTTCACATGGGCTCACCAAAATTAGAAGAAAGGAAAATTGTTGCCTGCTGTGATGAGTCTTGATTTTCTGCTGCGACATTTGGATGGTAGAGTCAGAATTTGGTGTAAACAACATGAAAGCATGGATTCATTTTCATATTTAAGAATTCAATTTATATATTTCCTGTTTGCCCCCGATATACAATCACACACAAATACAGTATATACACCACCATTTAAAAGTTTGGGGTCACTTGTTTTAAAAAAATGAATGAGAAACTGTAGACGATGTTAATGTTGTAAATGACTGTTGTAGCTGTAAATGTCTGCTGTTTCATGGAATGTGTACATAGGCACACAGGGACCCAGTTTCATCAACCATCAGTCCTTTGTTTCAGTGACTAGTTATGTTTGCTAAACCAGGTTTGTCATTTTAAAAGGCTAAATGATCATTAAAAAAAACCCTACTGTAATTACGTTATCCCAGCTGAAAACTGTTGTGCTGATTAAGGAAGCAATAAAACTGGCTTTCTTTAGATTAGTGGAGCATCTGGAGCATCAGTAATTGTGGTTTCAATTACGGGCTTCAAATGGTCAGGAACATTTATTCTTATTCTGAGAAATGAAGGCTGTTCCATGCGAGAAATTGCCAAGAAATTGAAGATTTAGTACAATGATGTACACCACTCTCTTCACATAAGAGTACAAAGAGGCTCTAAGCAGAATGGAAAGAGGAGTTGGTGTGCAGCTGAGCAAGAGGACAAATACATTGAGCATTTAATTTGATAAACAGACCCTTCACAGGTCCATTAAATTGTAACCACCAAACATCAGTGTCAACATCAGCAGTGGAGAGGCAACTCCAGGATGCTGGCCTTCTAGGCAGAGTTGCAAAGAAAAAGCTATATCTCAGAATGGCCAATAAAAATGTTGGGGACAGTCAAATCACAGTTTGTGGTGTTCAGATTACAAGGAAGAACATATGTGAGACGCATGGCACATGAGAAGATGCTGGTGGAGTGCTTGATGCCATCTGTCGAGCATGGTGGAAGCAACGTGATAGTCTGTGGGTGCTTTGGTGTTGGTACAGTGGAAGATTTGTAGATGGTAAAAGGTGGACTCTACTGACAAAAAGTATTCTAGTAGGAAATAACATTGATTTCAAACTTATGACCACTGCTTTCATCAACTTATTTTAAAAATATGAACAAAAGTATTGGGACACCTACACATTATACCAACATGAGCTTTAATTCTAAATCCATAGGCATTAATATGGAGTTCCACTCTTCTGGGAAAGCTTTCTATAAGATTTTGGACTGTGGCCGTGGGAAGTTTTGCTCGTTCATGCAGAAGAACATCAGTGAGGTCAGAGGCTGATGTTGGACCTGGGCCTGGTTCGCAATCTCTGTTCTAGTTCATCCCAAATGTGTTTGATGGGGCTGAGGTCAGGGCTCTGTGAGAGCCAGTCAAGCGTTTCCACACAACTCACCCAATCATGGCTTTAAGGATCTTGCTTTGTGCACTGGAGCTCAGTCATGCTGGAACAGAGAAGGATCTTCTCCAAACTATTTCCCACAAAGTTGGTCCAAAGTGTATTGGTACGCTGAAGCATTAAGATTTCCCTTCACTGGAACTAAGAGGCCTAGGCCACACAGCATTATCAGTTCTCCACCAAACTTTACCGTTGGCAAAGTGCAGTCAGGCAGGTAACATTCTCCTGGCATTTGCCAAATTCAGATTCAGATGCTTGATTCATCACTCCACAGAACACATTTCCACTGCTCCAGAGTCCGGTGGTGGTGTGCTTTACACTAGGCATTGTGCTTGGTGATGTAGGGCTTGCATGCAGCTGCTCAGCAATGGAAACCCATGCCATGAAGCTCCTTACACAGAGTTTTTGTGCTGATGTTAATGGCAGAGAAGGTTTGAAACTCTGTAGTTATTCAGTCAACACAGTGTTGGTGACTTTCATGCACTTTGCATTTACAATGTCATGCCATTCTCTGTGGAGAGTTTCCTCCTGAAAACAGGACGATGACCCAACGCATAGCTCCAAATTATGCAAAAACTACTTTTAGGGAAGAAGAACAGCCAGCTGGTTATTCTGTCTTTAAATGGAATGGACACAAACAACAGATCTCAACCCTACTGAGCTTCTGTTGGAGCAGCTTGACAATTATGGTATGAAAGGAAGTGCCCATCAAGCCAATCAACTTGTGCGAGGTGATCAGGACGGTGGAGTGAAATCACTTTAGATTACCTCAACAGACAGAACTACAATGCCAAAGGTCTATAAGGCTATAATTGCTGCAAATGGAACAGGGAAAGTTTTGAAGGACACAACTATTATTTCAATTATTATTTTTTATTTCTAACCTTGTCATTGACTATATTAAGTATTTATGTTGATTCATGTTGGTATATTTCCTATTCAAACTCATTTCAAAGTTTTCAAGGAAACTAAGGAACTATCTAAGTGAGCCCAATCTTTTCGCTGGTAATGTTTATATGAGCATAAAACATGTAGATGTTTTCTGGCATGCCAGATTTTTCATGGGAACATTTAATGATGCTGATAGCACAAATTTGACTCCTTGCATTTCTCAGTTGCTATATCATCCCCCTGCAGTTGTTTCTGTTTACTCCCCCATCTTCTCTGTTTTTATGACCATCTACCGAATCACTTGGAAAGTTCAAATGTTCTAAAAATAACATTTAAGGCTTTCAGATGTATGTTTGGGTTTTTTTTCTATACAGATGATAAGGCGATAATCCTCACATTCATGAATAATAATAACCTGAACTTGGTTACTTTGCTTAACCTCTTGCACTCACTCTCTCTCTCCTCTCTCTCTCTCTCTCTCTTTATCTCTCTCTCTCAAACCGTCTCTCTCTCTCGAGAGGATACTCCTCTCTCTCCCTCTCCTCTCTCTCTCTTCTCTCTCTCTCTCTCTCTCTCTCTCTCTCTCTCTCGCCAGGCTTCTCATCATGACAGATGAATGGTTTTCTGAGTATGTCTATGAAGTGGTGGTGGATAAGAAATTCCTCTCCCCTGAGGTGCTGGAGGTCATGCAGCAGAAACCTGTCATTCTTCCTGCCTGGGATCCAATGGGAGCACTGGCATAACCCAAGAGGCACAATCTGACCTCATTCAGATCTTTTTCAACTTTCTCCTTTATACTGGTTTTATCCACTACAAACTCCTCAAAAATGCCTGTTCTAGATAAAAAATAAATTTTTTTCATTTTTTACTGGAGTCCTGTCTTTTTATTTTTTATTGGTATTGGAACACGATAATCAGATGTAGCAACAGGATGACGGAGAAAATCACTCCTTCCATTCTAAGCAGCAGCACAGAGTGCAAGGCAGGAACCAACGTTAAACAGTCCATCACAGGGCACATGTTCTCACACAGACACTGACTCAGTTACAACCCCAAATCTGATGGGGCAGTATGGAAAATGCAAAATAAAAAAAAAACACAGTTTAGGAAGGCATTCCAAAAAAAAAAAGTAGAGGCGGGGCACTTTAGGCTAGTAATGAGGTTTAGAAAACTAAATACTTTTGTGATTTCAAACAACTGATTATAATCATGATTTGGTACAAAAGCAGCAGCCAGTAAAGGCTGAGAAGGATTGGATGGTATATCTTCCCTGCTACAGTGCATAATCTCATTAAACAATTCAAGGAATCTGGAGGAATTTCAATGCATACAAGGTAATGGCACAAGCTTAAATTGATCTCCGATCCCTGCATCAAGAACCATCATTCATCAATAGCTGATAGAACCACATCGGCAAGTGATCATCTTGGTCAACTTTTGTCAAACACTACAATAGAGAGTTACATAAACATATGCTGCTTAAAACATTACTGTGCAAGCCTCATGCTAACCTGTCCAGGAGTGGCTTTGACTTTTCTGGGCTCAGAGGCATCTCGGATGGACCATCACACGGTGGAAACATGTCGTGGTCAAGACAAATCAGTATTCCATATCTTTTTTGGAAGAAATGGACACCATGTGCTCAGGACCAAAGACGGAAAAGACCCTCCAGACTGTTCTCAGCAACAAGTCAAAAACCAACAACTGTCATAGTGTGGGGTTGTGTCAGTGCCCTTGACAAAAGTCATTTACACTTCTATGATGCAGCATTAATGCAGAAAAGTACACTGAGATTTTGGAGCAACATCTGCTGCCTTCAAGATAACATCTTTTCCAGGGATGTCCATGCATTTTTCAACAAGACGATGCTAAATAACACACTGCACATGATAAAAATGAATTGCTGAGGAAGAAGAGGGTCCGAGTACTGGACTGACCTGACTGCAGTCCTGACCTGTCCCCAACAGAGAATGTCTGAAATGGAAAACGCGACAACGGCGATGCCATACTGTTATGTGTACTGCACACTATAAGACGTGTTTGCAGGAAGGATGTTACTAAATAACACCTGAAACACTTCATCGCTTGGTGTCCTCGGTGCCAAAATTATTTTAAGTGCTTTGAGAAGGAATGGCAACTTTACAAAGTGGTAAATGCTTTACTGTCCCCACTTTTGTGGAATGCATGCATGTAAGAAACACCGATTTTTATTTGCATTTTTCATATTGTCTCAACTTTTTCTGATTTAAGGTTTTACAGTGGGAGTCTTTCGAGACGCCAACTGATCTAATAACCTTGTGTCTTGGAAATGTGGGAGGAAACCAGAGTACCTGGAGGACATGCAAACTTCACACAGGCAGCGGCCTGACTGGTACTAGAAGCCCATGACACAGATAATGCCTTCAAAGTTTATTTTTAGAGAAAACTCACTTGATTATTCATATGAAACAGCAGGTAAAAGGCAACATTAATCTTCTGTTACCATGTTGACAAGAATATCTTAAAAATAATTATTTTAAATGCTACTAATTGCTTTTTGTTACTAACCTTGTGTGGTACCCATACTTACAATCTGTGTATGAAATGGTCCCCTAATCCCTATTTCCTTATGGTAACTGTGTAGGGAACAGAATTAGTGGGAGTAGTGGAAATGATTTGAACACTAGCTTAAATGCCATTTTGTTTCATTACTGTGCGACAGCATATTCCGTCACAATTAAACATACAAAACATCATTGCTCGGTTTTTAATTACGTTTTTGCACGAGATAACAGGCGGTACATGCTGATTCTAATAAAAGTACCTAATAAAATGAAAGGTTTGGCATTAAAGGTGTTGTTGAGGTAATGCCATATTGGGTTTGCTGTGTGTGGTTAATGTGGCGTCTAGCCCTCTGTCAGATAAAGTCAAAAATGAACAGCGTACAAGATAATGAAAACAATAATGTTTTATTGAGTTATTAAGAAGTAATGAACCGCATTCTGTTGAAGCCTTAAATCATCCACTCTTAAGACTGTGTTGTGGAAAAGCCTGTTTATTTAGTGTCAAAGTGAAAAGTAAGCAAAAAAAAAAAAGTGATTAATTGAGGTTGACACTATAAAAATCATTGTGATTACTCGCGTTTAAATATTGACTCCATTTGACAACACTACTATGAATACCATATTAAATTCAGGATCGGTATTTAATTTTAAACCCTCATTTTCTCAGTTGGGACGGAGAGGCCACATAAAGGAGTGCTTCCTGCCAGTGCCTCAAACAAAAAAAACAAAGCTCAAAAAAAACTATTTTCCCCACAGGATATAATGGAATCAGGGTGCCTTAACCATGATTATTTATCAGAGGTTCCACCTTATTGAATGCATTAGCAAAGTGTAACAACGTAATGAACAATAATGTTGAAGAAGAGTTTTGTTCCTTGTTCTCATGCCAGAGCATGCAACATGCAGTACGGAATCCCTGCTAGATTCTACTGTACATCTATATCTAGGTATTTAGCAGATGCCCTTATCCAGAGTGACTTACAACTGATACAGTCTTAACAACTACAACTGTTATAATCCAAGCCAGTGTGGGTTCAGGGTCTTGCTCAAGGACCAACAGTAGCAGCTTGGATATGAACCCTGCACTTTGTGGTCCATAGTCCAGTACCTTAACCACTAGGCTACCACAGTCTGGTGTTCTAATGTAGGCATTTGCTTACTTCGGCTGCTGATTGGCAGGTTTCTCAATATTTCTTCACTCTACTTCTACAATTTTAATACAGAGTGTCCTTTAGTGTGGAATGCAGGAGGGAACTGGAGTACCTCAAGTAAACCCACACAGACAGAGGGAGGATCCTCAGCTAGATCCTCCACACAGATGGAACTCGAGGTCAGGATCTGGGGATCCTGGAGCTGTGCAGTGACTAAACAAATGAAGCTACCTTTCCTAAAACACAGGTTACCAAAGTACATAAAATACAGTGGTGCTCGAAAGTTTGGATCCCTTTAGAATTTTCTTTATTTCTGCTTAAATATGACCTAAAACATCATCAGATTTTCTAAAAGTAGGTAAAGAGAACCCAGTTAAACAAATGAGACAAAAATATTATACTTGGTCACTTATTTATTGAGGGAAATTATCCAATATTACATATTAGTGAGTGGCAAAAGTATGTGAACCTCCAGGATTAGCAGTTCAATTTGAAGGTGAAATTAGAGTCAGGTGTTTCCAATCAATGGGATGACAATCAGGTGTGAGTGGGCACCCTGTTTTTTTTAACAGGGATCTATCAAAGTCTGCTCTTCACAACACATGTTTGTGGAAGTGTATCATGGCACGAAACAAAGGGAGATTCTTTGGGGACGGACCTAATAAAAAGAATTGATGACATCAAGCTGGAGGAAGAATAAGTTTACAAACCCATCTCTAAGGGTTTGGACTCCCAAAAAAATCCCAGCAGACAGATTGTGTACAAAGAGGAAGGAAATTCAGACCCTTGGTTAACCTCCCAGGGAGTGGTCGACAACAAAGATCCACTCCAAGAGCAAGGCGTGTATGTTGTAATAGTTGGCGCGGGTCACAAAGGACCCCCAGGGTAGCGTCGAAGCAAGGAAGGCCTCTCTCTCATTGACTAATGTTAGTAATCTGAGTCCAACCATCAGAAGACCACTGAAATGAACAAACAATGGATGTGCATGGCAGGTGCAAGGAGGAAGCCACTGCTCTCCAAAAAAGAAACATTATGCCTGTCTGCGTTGCTAAAAGCTCCGTGGACAAGCAGAAGGCGATTGGAAGAGTTTGTGGGATGGATGAGACCCAAAATATAACTTTTTGGTTTTAAAGTAGGAAAATCATTATTTTGGAAAACGGAAAACGTTGCATTTCCAGCCCATACGAAGAAACCTTATCCCATCTGTGTGGAAACATGGGGTGGTAGTATCTGGGTTGGGACTGGTTGCTGGATCGGGGGGCCAGGACAGCTTGCCATTATTGCGAAAACCATCGATTATATCAGAGAATTATAAAGGAAAAATGTCAGGACATCGTCCAGTGAACTGAATCTCAACAGAAGGGGGGTCATGCAGCAAGACAACGACCCTAAGCACACAAGTCGTTCTACCAAAGAATGGTTAAAGAAGAATAAAGTTCATGTTTTGGAATGGCCAAGTCAAAGTCCTGACCTTAATCTAATCGAAATGTTGTGGAAGGACCTGAAGTGAGCAGTTAGTGTGAGGAAACCCACCAACATCCCAGAGTTGAAGCTGTTCTGTATGGAGGAATGGGCTGATCAGTGTGCAGGACTGATCAACAGTTACAGGAAACGTTTAGTTGCAGTTATTGCTGCACAGGAGGGGTCACAGCAGATACTGAAAGCAAAGGCTCACATACATTTGCCACTCACTAATATGTAATATTGGATCATTTTCCTCAATAAATAAATTACCAAGTATAACATTTTTGTCTCATTTGTTTAACTTTGTTCTCTTTATCTACTTTTAGGACTTATGTGAAAATCTGATGATGTTTTGGGTCATATTTATGCAGAAATATAGAAAGTTCTCAAGGGTTCACACATACAAACACCACTGTATGTATATAGTGCTGGAGAAAATGATGTAATAAAGGCAACAAATTGTAGGACTTGGCCACATGTGGATGCCACACCCAATGAGTGTATCTTACAAAAGTGTATATCCATAGTGACTTACAGGAACTTCATATTGTCCTTACTAGATGTTCTCTGGCAAGCATACACTGGGTCACCACTTTATTAGAGACACTTGCCATTTCATGATTAGAGCTTCCCTGTATAGCATTTGGGCAGCACAGTGACTTGGTGGGTAGCACTGTCACCTCATAGCAAGAAGCCCTGGGTTCAACCCCAGGTGGAGCTGTTTGGGTCCTTTCTGTGTGGAGTCTGCATGTCCTCCACGTGGGTTTACTTTGGGTACTTTGGTTTCCTCCCACAGTCCAAAGACATGCTTGAGGTTAATTGTGTACGCTAAAATTTCTGCTAGTGTATGAGTGTGTGCCTTGTGATGGATTGGCGCCCTGTCTAGGGTTGTTCTTGCCTTGCACTCTATGCTGCCGGCTAGTCACCGGATCTACCACGACCCTGATCCGGATTTAAGTCCAGCTTAAAATCAAGTTTTCTGTGGATCACTTGCAATGTGATTCCACAATAGATTGGAAACTCGGCAACCTTAATGACTTTGAATGAGGCATGATCATTGCTGCTACACTAGCTGGAACCAATATTTAAAAAAATGCCAACCTTGTGGGGTTTCTCCCGCAACAGTGTCAAGAGTATATTGAGAAAGGTATAATCAAGGAAAAGCATCCAATGAAAGGGGATCCTGTGGACATAACAGCTTGTCGATGCAAGGGGTCAGAAGAGGATGTCCTGAAGAAGAATCGTTCTGATGTGCACAGTCCAGCAAATTGCTCTGAAAATGCATCTTGTTGTTTCTTAGCACCGATGGGTTATAACAGCAATCGACCAGTTCGAGTGCCATTGCTGTCTAAGGGAAACAGAAAAGCAAGACTTCAGTGGACAAAAGAACACAAAATGGATCACTGGACAGTAGAAAAACATCACCTGCTCAGAGGAATCCAGATTTCTGAATTTGGTGCAAGCAGCATGAATCGGTGAACCCTTCCTGTCACGTGTCAGCAGTTTGGACTGATGGAGGTCGAGTAATAGTGTAGGGGATGTTTTCTTTGCGTTCACTGATACCTGTGAATGCACCTTTGGACAGTAATGCTTACCTAAGTGTGGCAAAATGGTTAGGGGGTAGGTCGACCACACCACCCCAGCTATTTATACCCAATGAACAAACACCATTACTTAACCCAAATAGGGCACACACATTCGTTTTAGAGGAAATGGACTGAGACTTATCTTCAGTTAATACAACAATGGGTTTTTATTCAACTACATCTTATGAAATGAATGATTACAAATCACCCCACCCATTTATAGCCACTAAACACACACGAATTAGAACCTAATTGGACATGTGGCAAAATGGTTGACAAAAAAACCCATAATACCACACTGTGGCTGACAAATTTCATACCTTCATGGCAGAAGGACACTTTCAGCAGGACACTGCCCCAAGCCACAAGGGTTGTTTAATCATGTCTTGGTTCCAAAAACATGACAGCGAGCTCTTCCTGAAGTTCACAGTCATAAGATGTGCAACAGTACGGGGTCGTCATGTTGCATGTTTCATTTCAAAATTCTCCACCCTTTCTCTATTGGGGTCAGGACTGCAGGCAGGCCAGTCCAGTGTCCATACAATCCACTTCCACAGCCATGCCTTTGTAATGTGTGCAGCATGTGGTTTTACATTGTGTTGTTGAAAAACGAATGGACATCTATGGAAAAGATGTCATCTTGAGTTTTAATGTACTATTCTACATTAATGTTGCCATCACAGAAGTGTAAATGACCTTTGCCAAAGGCACTGACCCAACCCCATGCCATGACAGCCTGGCTTTTGGACTTGTTGCTGATAATAGCCTCTGGATGGTCCTTTTTGTCTTTGGTTTGGAGCATACAGCACCCATTTCCTCCCAAAAGTTATGGAATATTGTTTGGTCTGACCACAATACACTTTTCCCGTATGTGATGGTTCATCCCGGATGCCTAAGAACCCAGAGAAGTCGATACCGCTTCTGGACATGGTTACCATAAGGCTTCTTTTTGTCACAGTAAAGTTTTCAGTGACATTTGTGAATGTAACACAGAGTTTTGATGCTTGATAAAGTAATCCCTTGCCCATGTGGTTCTATCAGCTATTGATGAATAATGGCTCTTGATGCAGTGTCATGTGAGGGATCACAGATCACGAGTGTTCAGTTTAGGCTTGTGCCTTTGCCCTTTATGCACTGAGATTCCTTCAAATCCCTTGAATCGTTTAATGATATTATGCACTGTAGAGAAAGAAATATGTGAATCCATTCTAAACTTTCTTTAAGGAAAATTGTTTTTAAAGATTTCAATAACTTTCTCAGGCATTTGTTAATAAACAAAACTCAACCTTTTGTCTATACTGCTTTTGTACCAGATCATGATTATTATCACCTATGGACATCACCTATTTGAAATCACATCATTATTTAGTTGTTTTTTTTTTTAACTCATTACTGGCCCTAAATTGCCCCTGTCACAACTATTTCTGATTTGGGGTTGTACAATTTTTTAGGAAATGACATTATCAGACCATTTTGCATTGTTGCAACTGGTTTGGCAGTGAAAGTGGAACGATTATTTACTTGACCTGATCTGGAGACACTGCTCTGAACTAGCGGGGCTCCACTCAGCATGGGGACAGGTCAAGAGGGGGATTTTTTAAAAGGATTGTATTGTGAGTTGGCAGTGCCTTGATGTCCCAATCACATTTGAGGGCTTCCAGGAACTCTTAACATGCACTGTACTCTTTGGTTTTAGAAAGTAGCAGTGGGAGCTAGACTAGACTTCTGCTATTAAGGTCTCTTTCAACACCGTCCAGGCTTGATGGGCACATTTTCCACTTTTCGAATTTCAACCACGTTCTTCAAACTTAAGCAAATGCACATGTGACTGGGATTGAAGTGTCTCATAGTGTTCTCTAAATCCACCCTGCTTTAATGAACTGTTCACCTATTTTAGACCTGCTGGTCTGTTCCTCCTCCCTCCCGTCTCCCTCCCTCTGCTCAGTTCTCTCAGCATGTTGGGATTAACCTAGTAGCTGAGGCAGATTGGAATGACTTGCAAGCTGCTCATGTGATGTGTCTATGTGTTTTTGCTTGTATGTATGCACTGGAAGTGTGAGTGTGGCTGGAAAGAAGGAGGCATTCTGTGTGCGCGAGAGACAGAAGTGAATATCTGTTTTGTCATCTATTAGTTCTTGAGAGACCAGCGGCATCTAATAAATTGAACTCTGGCATCATCCACCATGCTTAATCTTAAGATAAGGATATTGTAATCAGCAAGGCAGCTATTAGAACCATAAAGTAAAAGTTCTGGAATTGCCTGTAGTGTACGTTTTCCTCAGTGAAACTTCTCTCACAGCATGTGTGTGTGTTGGTGCATTAATGATCAGTGAACATGGGATTTGATCTCAGAGTGAGCTGATGTGTCTGATTCATATGCATCTGTCTGTAATCAATGTGGCCTTGAAAATTTGCTGAACTGATTTACTGTGGATTCCAGAAGTGGACTGCATGTCTCAGGTAAGTCCGTCCATGTTTTCTCTTTAAATGTGTTCATGCTGAGGTCTGAACATTTAGAAATTATGAAAACAGTGAGGAAAGTTAATGATAAAACTTTTTTTTTTACTGATTTTATTGTTGCATATTATTTCATATTTTCCTCTTTTCCCAGCATTTATTTAATACATGTGATATTTATTCCTATAAGAATATTGAAGTACTTGAACTACTTTCTTCTACTTGGCTATGCCTCCATTTTCACCATTCTTGTAAGGTAAAGCTTCGACCAATATCAAGTTCCTCTCACTTTGATCTTCTCCTAACTGGGTGTGAAATTCACCTAGAGTTTTGAGTGCTTCTTTCACATGGTATTCTGAATAATCCCACACATCTTTGATTGGTTTAAGGTTGTTTATTTAAGCTGATGACCAGTGAAAGTGTCCCACATTTGGTGACATCCATCCTGTCTTTTAGTCATACCAAATGTGTTAAAAAAGCATTTGCCACTCTGACTTCCTTCTTTAAACATACTTTACACAGCATTGTCTCGATCAATACTACTCTTCACACCTCCCAGTCTGGCCTGATTTCTTCTACAATTTATTGACATTGAGCAATAAGGCACTGCTAATGTTGGATGAAACAGATTTCGTCTCCAGGCTGCTTATGTGCTAAATGTTATGGATGTTATAGAACAGACTACTGTGAGGTGCCCATCATGCTTTTCTTCCAGCGTTTAGAAAGCAGCACTGTGATAATGGTTTCCGTCAGTTTAGGAAAAGGAGCCATTCCCCTTTGTCCAAGGCTACAGAACATCACACGATTGTACAAAACAACAGTCCTCACTGGGATAAGCGTCTGCTTAGAGACAATAAGACAGGATGTAAAGATCTGAAAAAATGTTGGTTAATGCAGGGTTAGGAAGAGGTGGGATGCAAGTCAAATATGAGGAACATCTTGAGAGGCGAGATGAAAGGAAGACAAATCTCTAAGTCCTCGTTCTCTCACACCTTTGATCTGTGCCTCCTACCCATGTAGACAGATGCCGACATGCCCACCGACTTGTAACAAAGGTCACAGATTACTGATCATGCCAAAATATGGTTCTGATTTCCTGAGAAATCATCTTCAATGAAATCCGAATTTACTACCCTATTACACACGCACATCGTAGCATGTGTGTAACATATGTATCAGTGTGTGTTGTAAACTGATTTAACACTAATGATGTCTGATGCTGATGTCATTTCCAGAGCAGGGGGATTTTTTTCTTTCTCTGCCCTGCAATGCAATCTTATCTTTTAAGAAAAGCAAGATCTAGCGATCAGGAACTTGTATTTTTTAACATTTTATTAAACCCCTTTTCACAGTACTAACAGTATCAAATATTTTGTAAATAGAAACTAATGAAAAACACTATAAATGTTGCTTTGTATACAGTACTGTGCAAAAGTTTAGGCATTCTATATTTTCCAGTTTATATTCTGCAGTGGTCACTGCACTTTGTAGTTCTACAATTACAGACTGTAGTCCATCTGCTTCTCTACATACTTTGTTATTCCCCTTTACTCTGTTCTCTAATGATCAGGACCCCCACAGAACAGGTACTATTTGGGTGGTGGATCATTCTCAGCACTGTACTGACACTGATTTGGTGATGATGTGCTAGTGTGTGTTGCACTGATACGAGTGGATCAGATACAGCGGTACTAGACTGAAAATAGTCCACCAGCCAAACATTTCCAGCCAGCAGCACCCTGTGAGCACTGATGAAGGATTACAGGATGACTAACACAAATTTTACAGCTACGATGTGGAGCAAAAAGGTGAATGTCTCTAATAAGTGGACAGTGAGAGAGCAGTGTTTAAAAACTCCAGCAGCACTGCTGTCTGATCCACTCATACCGACACAACACACACTAGCATACCACCACCACATCAGTGTCACTGCAGTGCTTAGAATGATCCTCCACCCAAATAGTACCTGATCTGTGGTGGTCCTGTGGGGGTCCTGACCATTAGAGAACAGAATAAAGGGGACTAACAAAGCATCTAGGGAAACGACTGTACAGTACTACACTCTGTAATTGTAGAACTATAAAATCCAGTAACCACTAAAACTTAAATAAATAATAATCAAAATATAAATTGATGAATATAGAATACCTAAGATTTTGCACAGAACTGTATATTGCACAGAACTGTGCAGCGTCAGGTGGCCTGCCAAGATCCATTAAATGTTAAAAACCTTATCTTCTTCTACTCAAGGTGAAATAAACACTTTAAAAAAGATGAATTGCAAACCCAGTTAGAAGAAGGTTGGCATCCGGCACTGATTTCTAGAGAACACTGGACACAGTCGAAAGCATGCCCTGGATGGGACACCAGAGCTGGGTAAGAGATGTTACGGCAGCCCCACGGGATGACCCCCCTGGACCGGCGTCTCTTTCTCACGCACAGCCAATAGTGGTTTTATGTGAAGGCTGAACCTGCTGGAATGAATGCACTGCCAGGACTCAAATCTGGGTCCACCGTGCCAGTCAAGTGTTACAGTGCTGCTTAAAGTTTGTGAACAATGTATAATTTTCTATATTTCTGCATAAATATCAGTCCTAAAAGTAGATAAAGGGAACCCAGTTATACAAATGAGACAAAAATATTATACTTGGTCATTTATTTATTGAGGAAAATGATCCAGTATTACATATTAGTGAGTGGCAAAAGTATGTGAATCTCTAGGATTAGCAGTTAATTTGAAGGTGAAATTAGAGTCAGGAGTTTTCAATCAATGGGATGACAATCAGGTGCGAGTGGGCACCCTGTTTTATTTAAAGAACAGGGATCTATCAAAGTCTGCTCTTCACAACACGTTTGTGGAAGTGTATCATGGTACGAACAAAGGAGATTTCTGAGGACCTCAGAAAGAGTTGTTGATGCTCATCAGGCTGGAAGAGGTTACAAAACCATCTCTAAAGAGTTTGGACTCCAAAAATCCACAGTCAGACAGATTGTGTACAAATGAAGGAAATTCAAGACCATTGTTACCCTCCCCAGGAGTGGTCGACCAACAAAGATCACTCCAAGAGCTGGCGATGTTTTAGGTCATATTTATGCAGAAATATAGAAAATTCTAAAGGGTTCACAAAGTTTCAAGCACCACTGTAAGTTCAGTTTTGTTCATACTGATTTCTAGAGGTTCCTATACTTGTGACACAGAAGTTTTGAAGAAAAATCTTAGAATACATGTCCTTCAACTAAATAAACTTCACTGTGAGATTAAGCCAGGTGCTAAGATTTAAAGACACTGGGGGCTTATCCCAGACCAGACCTCTTCTGGGGAACCCTGGGGGAGTGACCGACTGTCGTATGATCATCACACCAGCAGTTGGGGCAGTGTGTCGCTCCACTGCAAAGGCAGGATTGAAGCGCTCATCACAAAGCCTCTATACTCGAACCAAGATCCAATCCTGGATTCGTCACTAAAGATGATTTGGTTACAGTCAAAAGCAGTCAAGGTTGTTCATGACACCACTGCAAACAAAGGTGACGATGACTGGCTGTCAATGGCAGGACACATGGTTGTAGTGAAAACAAATTCCCTTCTGCTATGTGCCTGGAAATGGTCTGGGTAGAGTCAAGGGTGTGTAGTGAAGGTGCCATCTGTGTCTGTATGGTGGACAACGAAACTTCTTGTAGCTGCTTTTGCTTGTCGGTGGATCAAGCAATCTTCTCCACTGCACTTTTACACCGTTTGTGGCAAGAACCAGTGTCTAATCAGACCACACCTGTAATGATTTATATATCTGCCTGACTCATAACTTCATGCTGAGTTTTGCAGCAATCCGACAATTCTATTTGGGTGGGTTATTTATTTATTTATTTTTGTCAATGAGTGTATTGTGTATTATCATAAGTGCTCCTTTAGGCCATGTTTTTGGCATTATGAATTATCAATTCCATTGTGTCAGCAAAAGCAGGAGCACTCACACATACACACAATGTCCAACTACTGTATTATAGTTACTGAAATCTGTACTCAGATCTGTACTGTACTCGTCATTCTCTTTCTTTCTCTCCCTCACTAAAATATTTAACTCCCTTCCACCTTTTTCTGCTCACATTTCATCCTCTTCTTCTGCCCTTTTAAATAGGTAACACAATGGTTATACAAAATAAATAAAAACGGATACACAATTTTTTTTTAAATAAACTTGAGATGGAAAAAATATTTCCAGACTACCAGCAAAACAGTCTGGGCTTCAGCCTCTTAGGCCCACCCTGGATTAATTTACAGTGGGGCAAAAAAGTATTTAGTCAGCCACTGATTGTGCAACTTCTCCTATTTAGAAAGATGAAGAGGTCTGTAATTTTCATCATAGGTGCACTTCAACTATGAGAGACAAAATGAGAAAATTCACATTGTCACACAGGTATTTTTTAAGAATTTAATTGTAAATTCAGGTGGAAAATACGTATTTGGTCAAATAACAAAAGTTCAACTCAATACTTTGTAAAACATAACCCTTGTTATGTTTACAATGACAGAGGTCCAAATGTTTCCTGTAAGTCTTCACCAGGTTGGCACAAACTGTAGATGGTATTTTGGCCCATTTCTCCATGCAGATTTCCTCTAGAGCAGTGATGTTTTGGGGCCAACACGGACTTTCAACTCCCTCCACACATTTTCTATGGGGCTGAGGTCTGGAGACTGGCTAGGCCACTCCAGGACCTTGAAATACTTTTTTAGGAGCCCACTCCTTCATTGCTCGAAGCGGTGTGTTTGGGATCATTGTCATGCTGGAAGACCCAGCCACGTTCCATCTTCAATGCTCTCATGATGAAAGGAGGTTTTGGCTTAAAATCTCACGATACATGGCCCCGTTCATTCTTCCCTTAACACGGATCAGTCGTCCTGTCCCCTCTGCAGAAAAACAGCCCCAAAGCATTGATGTTTCCACCCCCATGCTTCACAGTAGGTATGGTGTTCTTGGGATGTGACTCAGTATTCTTCTTCCTCCAAGACATGATGAGTTGAGTTTTACCAAAAAGTTCTGATATAATACCACATGATATTCTCCCAATCCTCTTCTGGATCATCCATATGCTCTCTGTTAACCTTCAGACAGGCCTGGACATGTACTGGCTTAAGCAGGAGACATGCCTGGCACTACAGGATCTGAGTCCCTCTCTTGCGTAGTGTGTTTACTGATGGTAGCCTTTGTTACTTTGGTCCCAGCTCTTCTGCAGGTCATTCATCAGGTTCATTTGGTCTTGGCCATGGTTGAGTTTGGAGTCTGACTGTTGAGGCTGTGGACAGGTGTCTTTTATACAGATAACGAGGTCAAACAGGAGCCATTAATACAGGTAACAAGGGGAGGACAGAAGAGCTTCTTAAAGAAGAAGTTTACAGGTCTGTGAGAGCCAGAAATCTTGCTTGTTTGTGGGTGACCAAATACTTATATTCCACCATGATTTACAATTAATTCTTTAAAAATCCTACAATGTGACTTCCTGGATTTTTTTTTCTCATTTTGTCTTTCATAGTTGAAGTGTACCTATGATGAAAATTACAGGCCTCTCTCATCTTTCTAAGTAGGAAAACTTGCACAATCAAGTACTTTTTTGCAGCAATGTAAATGCAAATATATTTTTCAATAGTTCCAATATTTCTGAAGCTGTCTGTATACAATTTAAAGATGGTGTAGTTTAATTAAAAATAAAAGCAACCTATTGTTAAATATAAAATCCAAAAAGTGAGAACATTCTTGAGTAACTAAAATCACAGGAGGGTAAATAACCTAAAGGTCTTTCTACTTATGCTAAATTGTAAGATACTAATAATGTGGCAACATCTTTGTGAGATTGTACGTCAGACCTGATTTAATACATCAGAAATGGAACATAAACAGATGAAAATTTATGTCAGGAAATTCCTTATTTTTGTCCGTAGATTCTTGTAATGCTGTTTAACCAAGGGGTTACATAAGCGTCTTATTCTGTAACTCAAGATCATATTATGAAAAGGCCACATTCCTGAGTTTCCTGGAACATTCCTTGACCTTTCTGAGTGTTAGGTAGTAGTTGTCTTGTCTCATATATTTAATAAATGAGCAAATCTTCACTGTCTATCAAATTGTTAGATGCTAGTAATGTGAAAACATCTTTGTAAGATGTCATAAGATAAATTAGACGATGTAAGACATTTATGTCAGGAAATTCTTGATTTTTTTCTGTAGATTCCTGTAATGCTGTTTACCCAAGGGGTCACATATGTGTCTTATTCTGTAACTCAAGATCATATTATGAAAAGGCTACATTCCTGGAACAGATTTTACATTTCTGAGTCCTAGGTAGTAGTTGTCTTGGTGACTATATAGATAGTCCTGCAATGTATAATTGATATTTGCTAGAACTGTGAGCATTCACTTGTAGTTGTTCCCCCTCTGTTGCTGTAACAGCCTCCATTCTTATAAGAAGACTTTCCATTCGATTTTGGACCTTGAATAACTTCCCTTCAAGCACACAAGCATTAGTAAGGTTGAGCACTGATATTGGGTGATAAGGCCTGGCTCACAACTGGTTTTTATTTTTTTCTTATCTTGGATGGATTTGATCTTGGATGGAGTTGACATCAGAGCTTTACGGAGGCCAGTCAAGGTCTTCCACAAACCAACTGAAGAAACAGAAAAAGGCCTTCCCCAAACTGTTGAAGGCAAACAGTATTCTAAATTTAAAGCAGACACAGACCTTTATTACCCTCACCACTTTATGGCTGATGCTTTTTGGTGCATCATGATCTTCTAAACCCAGATTTATCCAGACAGCAAAATGGAGAAGTGTGATTCATCAGTTAAAGCATTTCCACTGATCCAGAGTCAAATGTGCTTCTTCTCGCATATGGAAACCCAATCCTTGAAGCTCCAGACGGATAAATCTGGTGACACTGCTTACCACATCAGTGCTTGAGAGTGAGCGGTGCTTGTACAGAAGGGCATGTTTCTACAGACTATTTCTAGTTAGTGTGGCCTAACACTTTGTTGCTGAGCTGTTGCATTCATGCACCTATTAGCAACAGGTGTGGCAGAATACACATACACACAGCAGAGTATTTTCTTTATGCACAATGTATTGTGCACTTTGTATGTGGTGTGTATCTAGCCTTATGTTTGCACGCCAAACTCGTCAAAGCAACTTCCCTTTGCAAGGAGCTCTTATCTGGGAAGATGACGAGGTGTGATTATGTATCTGTGTATCTGTATCTCTCACTGCGTGTGCGTGTGCGTGTGCGTGTGGAGGAAGTAAAGAAGAGTCCATGGTCCATCAGCTGAACTCGTGCTGCTGCATTTACACAACAGGACTGGTTTAAAGAAAGAATTTGTGAGGGTATCTTAAGGCAGGAGAGTGCCGTAAGTGTGCGTAGGGAAGAGAGAGAGTGAGTGAGTGCAGGAGTGGCAGGGGGGTGTGTCTTACACACTTGGATCCCAGGGACGGTGAGCACCAGCCCAGCGCACACAGACCCCCACAGATCCGCTCCACTGCTGCACGGTAGGATTGCACTCCACATGCTGTGTAGGGACTCATTGCCCAAAAAACAGGTTACAGGTTTTTGGTGTGTGTTTGCATGTATGTGTGTGTGCAATAAAACTTAACTAACTGAAATTGCTGATGGATGTGGTTGTAGTTACTTTTTTTTAAAGTGATAGAGGATGTGAAAATGTTGAATAGTCATGTTTGTGATAACTTTTTACAGAGCTATAAAGCTGGGGAAAATGTTTTTTTTTTAATGTTAAAAGCATGTGAAAATGTTTTTCATTAGACTTTTAAAAGATACAATGGTAATGCTGCTGTGGTGATGCGCAAAGTTGTCTTGCAGAGGTTTTATGAAGATAGGTTTTAGCATACAGAACTGAATATAGCTGTAAACTGCAAATCTACAGTTCAGCTTGTTTTTTTTATTTTTGAGAAAAAAGAAGGCTATGGGTAAGATTATCCTGTCTGGTAAACGGCTTTATTGCACAATCATCTGTGTAAGTTACACCCAAAACAACTGAGAAATGATTGCACAAAGTAAATTCTACCAGGTAAACTAATCATGTATCATTTTATATGTCACCATATAGATATGATAGACACCCTACAAGCCCTAATGTCTGGGCTGAGTGTTTAAAAATCAGTTATGTCAGTGACCTAAGGGAGAAATCCTTGGAATATGCTTGCAAGTCAATGATAAAATGATTAAATCCCAATATGGAAAACCTTGGATTTAAGTTGTGAGGGGTTTAACATTGAGACTCTTGCTGAGCCAAAAACAAACACACCAAAAAAATGCAACTGGATTCAATAAAGACACACAGTACTAAGAGAGCATTAAGTGGATAAAAATGATGAGAATCGTTTTAATTTAATGGGATTTAACTAAACAGCCTCGATTTCCAGCTGAAATTAAATGGGATCATTGCCAGTTAAACTGATTCGACCCAGTAGAATTGTAACGTGTTTTGTTTTGCTGGAGTTTTATTGAAATGGAGTAGCTTTGTGTAGATATTTTTGTAGGAACTCAGCACATGTATTATTCTAGTGTTGACAGACAAGGCTCAATTTCCAATAACTTTTTCAGTATGCTTTCATTTCTTGCAGGTTCCTTTCAAGTTTGGAAAACTCTTACTCTTCAAATGTATTTAGCCCTGACATTTAACATTTTACACTGGAAATATGAGCTGCAGAATGACCTGTGACTTTTTTAAGCCAAATGAATGCCGCTGTGTCCAAAAAAAAAAAAAAATTCTGCTTTGCATTGTCTTTTGTAACAATACGGAACACTTTCCACCTTTACCATGTCAAATCCAACCATTAAAATAATTAATAGGACATTTAGGCAGACTTGTTTCAGTAGAAAACAATTCATCTCTACAAATACCTTATAAACCTTTAGTGCTGAGGGAAATTTGGAAAGCAATTCATTGGAAACTATATAAAAGTGAAAGTGTGGCAAAGCCTCTATGCCAAAAAGCTTTTAAAAGGATATTTCATCTTTAAGATTGGGTGTCTTGTGAAACACTGATAGGTGCCTGTTTTTTTTATTAATCCATTATCAATAGAACATTTAAAAATAGGCAAACATCTGTACTGAATGCAGGCAAAATGACATGCATCAGTTCATAATGGTTATAATTTCATTGTACCCTTACAATGAGAATGAAGACATTCTTCTTCTTCATTCTTCTACTTTCCTGCTTAGAAAAAAAGAACTGTTGTAAGAACTTCAAACTCAAGTTACTTTCTGTACTTTAACAATGCTTACAAATCACACATGGTGTGGTCAGTTTAGTTTCCTGCTTAGATAGTGTCTATTCCAAATCTTGATATGGCTTAAATTCCTATTAATTTATTATTTGTTAAGAAATCAGCTGGAAAAAAACACTGATGGAAAGTTTTCAAAGTTTATTTATACACCACAATTTCATCACTAATGTTAAGGGATGATAAAATAATTGGATGATTTGTGGCAGCTCCCCATGGGTGCGATTTTGCTGTGACATGTGCAGGATACAAGGTCTAGGTTATAAGGTCTGTTCCGATCAGCATAGTCCTTTTTAAGTCTAATTTGTTTGGAGTTGCGGCTGTAAATAAATCAACACTGTAGTGGGATGTGTATTTGGTATGGCATTAAAGCTATAAACATGTAACCTTTGTCAAGCATTCTCTACAATTCTCTTTCCTACAGCTATAGTGGTACTGTCAGCTCCGCTGCTGCATTCTGGGCCGTCTGCTGATCTGCAACTTCCATTCTTCTTCATCATCTGGGTCCCCTCATGGGCGCCAAATCAGCCAGTGCCAGAAAATTCCTATCTGAGCCTGTCACAACATCTCAGCCTTGACCATGGAGATGAAACAGCCAACGATGATGAACCAACAGGACCAGGACGAGAAGGACAAAACTGAGGAGAACGGTCGGCTGGTGGACGGCAGCATTGCTGAAAAAGGAGAGAAAATGGGGTCCAGGCAGGTCTCTAACGGCTACCCCAGCACGTCTTCTCAGAGTCCAAGAGAAAGCAGTGGGACTGGAGGGGACAGGACAAGTGCTCCTGGAGGATTCAGGACACTGATGGTCCAGCAGAC
>JAJAGP010004232.1:0-53920 GCA_025084515.1 Ancistrus triradiatus | reverse complement strand
GGATAGAAAACTCAGACATGGTGTTATTACCGAGCAGTATAGGTATCAGTACTTTTAATTTCCCATTACTTTTGCACATACACAATTCTGTGTCAATAAAAATATTCAAACGAAACATCAAGTCCCAACAAACTTGAACGGTAAATTTACAAAACTTACCAAACTTGCACAGGGTATAACTTGTTAGCCGTCAAAAATGTAATAGCAGATAGGGCGTCTTCAGGCAGAGATTAGAATGATCAATTTCACCGATAAGCTACAAACAGGTCCAATATAAAATTAAGTTTTGCACTAACTCGTTAACGCATGGCTCCAATGTCCACAAAAATCTTTGTTTAATTTAATTTAATTATTTTATAATCACTGGCAACAATTAAGGCAAATTGGATAAAATGATCTATAACTATTAATAACACTAAGATAATAACTAATAATACTAATAATAACTAAGATTAATTTAGATTAATAATTCTACTAAGGCCTCAGGCTGTGGGCCTCTGTGTTGACGGTAATTAAGTTACACCCAGTGAATTTTCCCTGACAACACACTGTTTTCATCTGCACTGTCCCGATTCTGGTTTACAGCAACACCACTAGTCTCCTCCTCTTCTTCTCGACGTTCAATTACAAATAGTCCAAATTCTACCACTTTATCCTATTTGGGTGCTAACGGCAATTAACATTACATTGTTGAACAAAAATTCTAAAGCTTCTTCCATTTCCTTTCGGCACTGTTTCTATTTATTCCATCACTCTCGCTCACGTTTCAGTGCACTATTATACTATCTTGTATGGCAGGCAACAAACTTTATAATGACATGCCGTTCCCTGTTCCTTATTTGGCGTGCAGCATTACCCGTCTGCTGCAAACCGTGCGACTGCTCTATTCCTGGCCGCAAAATACATCCCGGTTTAAAAAACCACCACCATGATTCGCGATGATTCAACGTAATCGCTGCTTACCTTTGACAGAAGTTTTATGTGAGATGCCAGCTGTCCGAGTCACCTTTCACCAATTGGATTCCCTTCAGGGTCCCCGTACGGGCCACCAAATTGTTGAGGTAGAACTCCCGTCTCCTCGCAGGTACTTTTTGACCAAAATGGTTTTGTTAAAGGACGTCAGGTTTTTTTTAATGTTCGTACACTTTTAAATGCTATTTTTTCAAAACATTCCTCCACTGCTCCTGAAGTCATTGTTTCTTTGCAGATGCAGAGAAAGTGTTTGATCGGGTCGAGTGGAATTACCTCTTTGCTGTTTTACACAGATTTGGATTAGGGAGCAATTTTATAACCTAGATAAGACTGTTATGTCCTTCTCCTCAAGCCAGTGTTCATACCAATGGTCAGCGTTCCGATTATTTTTCCTTGTCCCGTGGGACTAGACAGGGATGTCCTTTGTCTCCTTTACTGTTTGCACTTGCAATGAAACCCTTCATCTACTGCACTAAAATCTCTTTCATCTTTCCAGGGAATGGCTCGCTTAGGTATCGAATTGAAATTATCACTGTACGCTGACGACTTGTTATTATATGTGACTGACCCAGTGAGTTGTCTTCCTCAGGTTTTGTCACTTTTGAATAGTCCCGTACTCTACCGTCTCTCTTTAACACAAACTTTTCTCCTTAGTCTACTTAAATTAGATTTAGAGAGACGGAGGTCTTTTCCTTTATCACTGGTTGCTAAAATAAATGTTATAAAAATGAATGTTTTGCCCAGATTTCTGTTTTTGTTGCAAACTATTCCTTTACTTTTGTCTAAAAAGTTGTGTGTATCTCTTGACCGACTTATTTCTTTTTTTATATGGCATGGGAAGGTCCTGAGATTGAGAAAATCACTTTTACAGAGATTTAGGTCCGATGGTGGGCTGTCCCTCCCTAATTTTTTGTTTTATTATTGGTCAGCTCATATTTATAAGGCACTTTTATTGGCTTCAATCTCCAGGGTTGCTGTTGTGTAGGTTGGAGACTCACTCATGTTCTTCATCCTCCTTGCCTGCGCTGCTTACTTCTTCTTTACCACTGAAACTTTGAAATTTTTTCCAGTAATCCATTGGTGGTTTCCACCCTTCATATTTGGTTTCAGTTTAGGCGTCATTTTAATTTAATGCCGTCCTTTGTGATGATGCCTATCTTAGGTAATCACTTATTTCCCCCTGCTCTGAGTGATACAGCTTTTATAAAATGGCAAGAGATGGGTATTAGTTTTTTTGTCAACTTTATAAAGATGGTGCCTTTTGTACTTTCACTCAACTATCTATTGATTTTATCTATTGATCTTATTCACATTTATTTTGATACTTCCAGATTAGGCATTTTGTTTCTTCCCATTTTCCAAATTTTACCTGTCTTCCCACAGCACAGCCTTGGGAGGACTCTGGATCTTCTCCAAAAATCACTTATATCTAGGATATATTTGCGTCTTATGGCTTTGGATGTATGGCTTAGTAAAATTCAAAGTCCTTGGGAAAACGAGTTGGGAACTGTTTTTACTGAACAATGGTGGGACAGGGCAATAACTGGGATTCGTTCCAGTGCACCTTGTACGAGACTGCAGTTGATACAATTTAAGGTTTTGTATAGAGTTCACTGGTCTAAGTCTCAGTTATATAAATTTTACCTTAGTGTTATTGATCAATGTGATAAATGCTCTGCCTCACCATGTAATTTAAGCCACATGTTTTATTTCTGTCCTTAGCTGAGTAAATTCTGGTCTGATTATTTCAAGACAATGTCGAAGATTTTAGAAGTCAATATTGGTGGATGTCCCATTGTAGCAATATTTGGTCTCCCTGCTGTGTCGTCTCCGTTAACTCGAGTTCAGTCAGATATTGTCACGGTTCGCCATGGGAAAACGTTGACGAACCGTCAAAACTGAAAAAGAAGGTTTGGGACCCAAATGCAGTTAGCTCAAGATGGTATTAACGAACTGAAATTAATAAAATAAATAAAACAATAATTAATAAAACGCAAATGAATAAATAACAAAGAAAAAAAGTGAGGCACACACAAAGCTCACAGCCACCCTTAGAGGAGAAGAGGAAGGCGGGGGTAAAATCCTCCACAGCATGCCGGCTCTGCAAGAAGCAGAGGGGGCGTGGCCCGTGTGCTACCGCACAAGACGGACCGTAGCGCTGAGGAAGAGTGAGGGGAACGAGATGTCAACACAAAGAAACAGAAAAGCGTATTAAAGCTTAACCTACACTATCTATTGCCCTACCTTTTCCCCTCACGCTTCGCAGTGCTGTGAAAACTGAGCTCCTTCCTGAGCCCAGTTTGTCTTCTAAATTCCTAAAAAAAGAAATAAAACAAACGAAAAGCAACAAGAAAGCATGGGTGCTCTTGATTAGAGCAGGGAGACGGGGGAGGTCTCAAAAACCACGCAAAAACACAGCCATCGCACAATAAAGCACCGTAGCGCCGATCGAGCATGAATAGCATGCTGGGTCGTAGGAACCGACACCTACTACCACTGGCAGGGCTCTTAAATAGCCAAAGGTAGCAGGTGTGGGTGATTTGCTGTGATTGAGCTGTTTACAGACTGACAGCTCAATTCACAGCGGGTGCCAGAGGTCCTACCGGCAAAAGAAGGCCAACGCTGACCTCTAGCGTTGGAAAAGTAGCACCTCTGACAGATATCTTTCAATTCTTTATTAGCAAGGCGCCATATTGTTATTGGGGAAATCCGTAAAACCACCTTCAGTTTCATTGTGGCTCCAAGATGTCTCGTATTTTCTTAGATTGGAGGAGATTCGATTAACTTTGGAAGGGAATAGTGCTGCATTTTATTCGAAGTGGAATGCTTTTCTTACATTTTTAGATTTGCTTCAAATATAGGTGCTGGTGATAAAATTAGAATACCATGAAAAAGCTGATTTATTTTGGTAATTCCATTCAAAAAGTGAAACTTGTATATTATATGAACATGAAAAGTATGAGCATGTACAGCACTTAGTATTTAGTTGGGGCTCCTTTAGCCTGGATTACTGCAGCAATGCGGCATGGCATGGAGTCGATCAGTCTGTGGCACTGCTCAGATGTTAAGAGAGCCCAGGCTGGTCTGATAGTGGCCTTCAGCTCTTCTGAATTGCTGGGTCTGGCGTATCACATCTTCCTCTTCACAATACCCCATAGATTTTCTATGGGTTTAAGGTCAGGCAAGTTTGCTGGCCAATTAAGAACAAGGATACCATGGTCCTTAAACCACGTACTGTTAGCTTTGGCACTGTGTGCATGTGCCACGTCATGTTGGAAAGTGAAATCTGCATCTCCATAAAGTTGGTCAGCAGCAGAAAGCATGAAGTGCTGTAAAACTTCCTGGTAGATGGCTGTGTTGACCTTGGACCTCAGAAAACGCAATGGACCAACACCAGCAGATGACATGGCACCCCAAACCATCACTGACTGTGGAAAATCTACACTGGACCTCAAGCAACGTGGATTCTGTGCCTCTCCTCTCTTCCTCCAGACTCTAGGACCTTGAATTCCAAAGGATCAAGGATCAGGATCTGATGCAAAATTGACTTTAATCAGAGAACATAACTTTGAACCACTCAGCAGCAGTCCAGTCCTTTTTGTCTCTAGCCCAGGAGAGACGCTTCTGATGCTGTCTCTTGTTCAAGAGTGGCTTGACACAAGGAATGCGACAGCTGAAACCCATGTCTTTTCACAATATTCTAATTTTCTGAGATATTGAATTTGGGATTTTCATTAGTTGTCAGATATAATCATCAAAATTAACAGACATTTGACATATATCAGTCTGTGTGTAATGAATGAATATAATATACAAGTATCACTTTTTGAATAAAATTACTGAAATAAATCATGATATTCTAATTTTACGACCAGCACCTGCAGATTTCTTCTGGTTTGCTTATTAAATTAGAGGATTTGGCTTTAGTCATTATTATGTTAATTGCTTGTTTTTGTTAATTATTTGCCTTCTGGTTATTTGTTGTAATGTCTTTGCTATACTCCTCAATAACAAGATAAAAAAAAAAATCTGAATGCTAAAGAGTTTATTTACTGACACAAACAATGAAAATGGTGTAAGAGAAAAGAGAGAGAAGAAAAGAGAGCTTGTGTCCTTCGATGCATCTAAAAGCACTTCCAGTAAACGATGGAGGCGCCAAGCTCCTCGTACTTCTTCTGGCTGAGGCACATCTGCTGGAAGGCTGTCAGTCTACGCCAAGGAGGAGCCATGACTCTAATCCTATTGGTGGATGGGATGAGGGAGGCAGTCTCCATCTTCATATGCTCAACGATGCCACAGCTGAGCCAGAAGCCAGTACTACGCCAAATCCATTCATTCATTCATTTGCATAACAGTTCTTTTTTGACCAGGGTTGCTGGGGAGCCATTTCCTAGCTGGCAGCACGGGGCACAAGGCAGGACCAACCCTAGACAGGGCACCTGTTTATTGTAGGGTACACACACGGATACTCACTTTAGAGACACCAATTAACCTGACATGTCTTTGAAAGGTGAGAAGAAACCCCAGAGCCATGTGCCCCACAAAATTTGCCAGTACTAGTATTTGGATGTACATGAACAATTAAGTCACTTAATTTCAAGTCTAAACAATGTCTTTATTAACATACCGTATTAGGGACAATAAACAAACAGGTTTTAATCATTCCTTCACAGCTTCAACTGTCCGTTGTGTCTTGACAGACTCTCCAGTGTTGACGTGGGTCCATTACATTTTGTTTTGTCCTGATGTATTTTCCAGTGTGTCTTCTGTATTTAGTTTTCTTCTCTTCCTCCCTCCCTCCTGATCACTAGCCAGATAAAACCATAGTCTTAGGACTTGTTCAACCTCCATCTCAGTGGCCTGGGCACATAGTGGGTTTCTTCTTACAGGTTCTAGCAGATGGACACAGAACAATGTAAAGAGATTAGTACAAATTATAGTGACAGTTATCAATTCAGTCAGTCAGTGATTCAATCAATCAATCATTCTTTCATTTTTTTACCCACTTAATCCTGTTTAGGGACGAGGGGGGAGTCTGTGCCTGACCAGCGGCACAGGGAGCAAGGCAGTAACAATCCTAGACAGGACAACAATCCATCATAGGGCACAGACATTCACACATATACACACACTAGGGCACCTTAGAGACACCAATTAACCCAACACGTCTTTGAAAGGTGGGAGGAAATGGAGTACCTGGAGTAAACCCATGCGGACACGGATCTGAACCTGGACCGTTGAGTTGTGATGCAAACGTTCTTATCCCTACAACACTGCGCCACCATAGCTTCATTTATTTTGTCACAATTGTTAAATTAAAAAAATAGCATTTACAAATTGTATTAAATCATACAAATTCAAAAATGTATTAATTTATATTATTGATAAATTTGTCATATGCCTTTTCTGATGACATTCTTATTAGCGCATTAAACTGCATACAGATACTTTTATCACATGACTTTAGCAGGTAGTTCATAAAATAAGTTAAGATTATACAGTCAATACAATTACTAAGAATCTTACTTTTTTCTGTAGAAAAACAAACAAAAAAGACAGGATGTTATGTTTAAAAGCCACTGAACAAGCACAGTGAAACGGTCTACACTAAGAAAGGAAACAGGAGTGAGGTTCTCCTAGGAGTGGGCAGCACAGTGGTGCAGTGGATAGTACTGTCGCCTCACAGCTCCAGCGTCTCTGGTTTGATCCCGACCCCGGGCTCCACCTGTGTGGAGTCTGTATGTCCTCCCCATGTCTGTGTGAGTTTACTCCGGGTACTCTGGTTTCCTCCCACACTCCACAGACATGTGTGTTAGGTTACCTAATGTTTCTAATGTGAACTCAGTGTGTGAGTGTGTGCATGTGTGTGAGTGTATGTGCCCTACAATGGATTGGTGCCCTGTCTAGGGTTGTTCCTGCCTCATGCCCTGTGCTTAGGCACGGACTGCAACCCTGACTAAGATTATGCGGATAAGAAAATGACTGAATGAACTCCTAGGACATGGGAGATTCTAGCTTCATAACATGTCAGGTCCCATAGAAACAGTTATTCTGTTTGAGGTAGACTCCATTAAGATGTATAAAATCAGTTTTAACAAAAACACTTACCAGTTACAACACTCTTCAGCTGCACGCTTTAAAATCCTGTCTTTCCATTTACCCCTTGCCAGTTGACAGCTTTAGCCAAATAATTTTAATTGTCTGCTTTAAAATCCGCCAGACAGTGTTCTTGACATCAGCACCACCAATAAGCCTCAGTTGAAGCACCTGGAAAGATAGTAAATTTCCATTGAATATTCTAGTAGAGAACAATAAGCATCAACAATATAAACCTTGATCAGTTTGAGACTTGGCAAATTCAATATTACAATATTATATACTGCCATTTTTTATTGATATATTACCAAGTCTTCATTCCCTTGGGCACTACCTGCTAATATGTCAAACATTCAAAGTTTGCTAAAAGAAACTAAAAAACAGGAAGACTGTCAAAAATTTTCCACCATGATTTACAGTTAAATTCTTTAAAAATCCTACAATGTGATTTCCTGGATTTTTTTTCTCATTTTGTCTCTCATAGTTGAAGTGTACCTATGATGGAAATTACAGACCTCTCTCATCTTTTCTAAGTAGGAGAACTTGCACAATCAGTGACTGACTAAATACTTTTTTTGCCCCACTGTATGTCATACAAATTCAAACACATTTTAAAATGTCAATATATCCAATAACCAGCCAGCATATCAATTCTGAGCAAAAAATATGAAATTAGTTTTCCTTTAAGTACAACCCCAAATCAAAAAAAGTATGGAAAATGTTGATAAAAAAAATTGCATTTATATCTAGTAATGAGATTTAAAAAACTAGATAATGATGTGATTTCAAAAAGGTGATGCCAACGGGTGATTTAATCATGATTTGGTACAAAAAGCAGTATCCACAAAAGGCTGAGTTTTTGAGGAGTAAAGATGATCAGAGGATCTCCAGGTTGTCAACAAATGTGAGAAAATTATTGAAATGTTTAAAAACAATGTTCCTTGGAATTGGAAGGGATTTACATATTCCAGTCCTAACTTTTTCCGATTTGTCTTGTTGATAAATGCATGGATGCCCCTGATAAAGATGTCGTCTTGAAGGCAGCTTATGTTGCTCCAAAATCTGTGTCCACTTCCACTGTGTGTTGGTCCATCCCAGATGCCTCCGAGCCCAGAGAAGTCGACACTACTTCTGAACATGGTTAACATAAGGCTATTATTATTATTATTATTATTATTATATTAAGGAATACATATAGAAATATGTAAATCCCCTCTAATCTTTCTTTGAGGAACATTGTTTTTAATCAATTCAATACTCTTGTAACACATTTATTGACAAACTCATCAACCTCATCACTGAAATCCTCTGTCCATCTTTGCTCCTCAAAGATTATCATTTGTACCAAATCATGATTATAATAACCTGTTGACATATCCTGATTGAAATCACATTATTTTATTCTACTTTTTTTTTTTTTACCTCACTACACCTCAACTGCCCCCGTCTCAACTTTTTTGGGATTGTGTAGCAGGCCTGAAATGCAGGAATGGATGTTTAATAAAAAATGAAATGAAGCTGACCAGAAAAAAATTTTTTTTAAATATCTTGGGATCGGTTCCGGTGACGTCATCAGCCTAATGGAGGCGTAGGAAAGTGTCTCCCGACAAAAAGCAAAGAAAACGCCCCTAAACTTTGAAATTCTTATCAAAATAGGGAAAAAATTATCACATGGAAGAAGGGGCAGGTATGGCGACTAGGTTTAAGGGTAAAAAGACGACCCAACACCAAGAAAAACGTGGCGAAGAACCCGAACCGGGTGGCAGTGATTCTCCAGCCAGCGCGACGGATCAAGATGGCGGGCGCGTGGAAATCAAGTCAAGTCAAGTCAAGTCAGATTTATTTATATAGCGCTTTTTACAATGGAGCATTGTCTCAAAGCAACTTTACAAGTTTAGATTATCTCCTAATAACTACGTCCAATCCCAAATTGAGCGAGCCTAGGGCGACAGTGGCAAGGAAAAACTCCCTAGTTCTAGGAAGAAACCTTGGGAGGACCAAGACTCAAAAGGGACCCAACCTCCTGGGCGGCGTAGATGATAAATCTAAGAGCGAACTAAAGTCATGGAGTCAAAGTTCGCATAGAATGTGAAGTATTGCACATCGACATTAAGTGGCCGGGGTTATGATGATAAATCTAAGAGCGAACTAAAGTCATGGAGTCAAAGTTCGATAGAATGTGAAGTAATGCACATCGACATTAAGTGGCTCGGGTATGATGATAAATCTAAGAGCGAAACTAAGTCATGGAGTCATGGTCGAATAAAATGTGAATTATGCACAGCGGGAGCTCCATCAGATGTACATCATGTGTTGGGGCCGGGAACTGCCGGAACACAGCTCGGAGAGAAAACAGAAAATGTAATTAGTTATTGATTAAGAGCACAGTGCCTATTAACAATCACTGATGCCATGTCAATCACTGATGCCAAGTGTAGCATGAGACCCCGGCAGCATTAGCTATAGCAGCATAGCTAGAAAGCTAGAAGAGGAGAACTGGAAGGAAAACACAGCCAAAGAGGGATCACATGAGGACATTGGACAACCCACGAGCGGCAGAAGACAGCAAACCCAACGTCTCTGATCACCATAAGACTCCTCTTTATGACTATGAACCCCCCAGCCTGAATGCCCTTATTCTAAGGCAAGGTTGCATGAGTTCAAGATCACGAGGACCCAAGCCTAGTTCAGGCCAGACCGCCCACCCGACCACTCCCGGCAAGCGGGACAAGGCAGGCAGGCCAGACATGACTTCAGGATCTCGGCCTCAGCAACCCAAAACCATGCCAACCTGGTCTAAATCTAGTCAAAAAGCCTGCGTAAATAAGTATGTCTTTAGCCTAGACTTAAAAACTTTGGAGGGAGTCTGATTCTCGAACGAAAGTGGGAAGTTTATTCCATAGTTGGGGGGCCATGTATGAGAAAGCCTTCCCCCCCTGCTGTGACTTTTTTAATTCTAGAAACTAAAAGAAGTCCTGCACCCTGCGAACGAAGTAGACGAGTTGGATTGTAAAACTCTATGAGTTCACTCAGATAATGTGGGGCCAGGGCATGTAGAGCTTATAAGTTATAAGAAGTATTTTGTAATCAATGCGGAATTTGACTGGTAACCAGTGCAGTGATGATAGAACAGGAGTGATATGATCAAATTTCTAGTTCGAGTTAGCACTCGGGCAGCTGCATTCTGAACTAACTGAAGTTTTATTTATAGATTTACTAGAGCATCCAGTAAGTAAGGCGTTACAGTAATCCAACTTGAGGTTATTTAAACGCATGAACAAGTTTTTCTGCATCATTAAAAGAGAGGATATTTTCTAAGTTTAAGCGATATTACGTAATTGAAAGAAAGCAATTCGAGTGATGCTGCTAATGTGCGCATCAAAGAGAGATCTGAATCCAAATGTGACCCCCTAAGTTTTTTACAGACGGGACTGGGCAATACTGGACAGCCATCTAGATTTAGGATAGATGTAGCTAACCTGTCTCTCACCAGCCTTGGGTCCCACTAATAGCAACCTCAGTTTTATCTGAGTTAAGTACGAGAAAATTAAATAACATCCAATCTTTTATTTCCTTTACACAGTCCTCGATTTTGTTGATTGTAAGGCGTGTCATTAGGTTTGGCTGATATGTACAGCTGTGTATCATCTGCATAGCAGTGGAAACTAATGCCATGCTTACGAATAACTGAGCCTAGTGGGCAGCATGTACAGAGAGAATAAAAGCGGGCCAAGCACACTGACCCCTGGAGGCACGCTCCATACTTCACTTTTTGAGAGCTTAGATCTTAGATTATTTATATGAACAAACTGGTACCACGGTCAGTTAAGTAGGATTTAAAACCAAGAAAGTGCTGATCCCTTAATACCTACAGTATTTTTCTAGTCTGTTTAGTAAAAACATCATGATCTATAGTGTCAAATGCTGCACTTAAATCTAACAGACAAGAAAAGAAACACATCCCTTATCTGAGGACATTAACAAGTCAATTAGTACCCTAATAATGCTGTTTCAGTACTATGATGGGGCCTGAAGCCAGACTGAAATGTTTCATAATTTCATTCCTTTGGAGGGTGACTACAGAGCTGTTGATAGACGGCTTTTTTCTAAAATTTTGGACAGAAACGGTAGATTTGAAATTGGTCTATAATTAGATATCACACAAGGGTCAAGATTGGCTTTTTTAATCAGTGGTTTGATAACGGCAGACTTAAAGGATTCGGGCACATAACCTAAGGTAAGGGATGAATTTAAAATAACTAACACTGGCTCTATAAACACTAGGTAATACTTGTTTGAGTAGACGTGTAGGAATTGGATCTAACAAACATGTTTGATGACTTAGACGAGCTGATCAGTGCGGATAGTTCAGTATTAGTAATCGGGGTAAAAGATTCTAATCTTGATTTACGGCTAATTGAACAGATGTCCTTCACTAGGCTGCATCTGGGGAAGGTTGCTGAATAGTTTGGTGATGTGATGAGCATTGAGTTCTGTGCCTAATGTTTTCTATCTTATCATTAAAGAAAGTCATGAAATCATTACTGTTAAAATTACACAGAATGGGAGAGTCACTTTCTGTGGGTTTTTTGTTAATTTGGAGACTGTATTAAAGAGAAATCTTGGATTATTCTTATTTTTCTCTATGATTGAAGAGAAGTATGCAGCTTTAGCTTTAGTGAGAGCATGCTTATACTCTGCCATGCTGTCCCGCCAAGCAATCTTAAACACCTCCAATTACTATGTCTCCACTTGCGCTCTAAATGCCGTGTTCTTTGCTTTAAGGTACGGGTGTGGTCATTATACCATGGTGCTAGCCCTAATACGTTTGAGCCTAGCAGGGGCAGTCGTGTCCAGGGTTGAGCGAAGCACACATTCTAATTGCAGTAGAAATAACAGTAGAAGTAGCGAACTTGGAGTTAATTTTAAGAGAAATAAAAGATTTTTGTCAGGACAGCAAAACCCAGCTCCAAGCAATAAAAGGAGAAATTTCGAAAATTAACTCAAGGCTGGAAGTGGCTGAAACAAGAATTATACAGAGCGAAGAAAGAATACAGGGCGCGGAGGATGTTATGGCTGAGATGTTAAAACTTCAGATACAGCTTCAGGATAAGTTAATGGACCAAGAGAGCCGCTCAAGACGGGAAAATGTGAGGATATACGGGGTTCCTGAAGGATCTGAGGGGAAGGTAGGACCTATGATTGCTTTTGTCGAAAGGTTGTTACGAGAAAACCTAGAAATTCCGGCTACCACGGACATCCTGATAGAGCGAGCTCACCGCGCCGTGGGCCCGCAGCCCCCCGCCGGGGCGCCCCCGAGATCGCTGGTCGTCAGATTCCTTAGCTACAGAACAAAGGAAGAAGTTTTGAAACTGGCGTGGCAAAAAAAAGGTTTCATGTGGGAAAACAGCAGGATAACTCTGGACCACGATTACGCGTCCGGAATCCTCGCCACACGATGAGAATACGCGGAGGCGCGTCGGGCTCTGAAAGACAACAACATAAAGTTTCGGACTCTGTATCCGGCAAAGCTGAAGGTTTTTTATGATGAAGGAACAGTGATGTACGACTCGGTGGAGGAGGCAACACGAGATATGTCGGATCGGGGACTGTCGGTGAGAGTGATCAGTCGGCCCGGAAAGCTTCTGGATCAGATACGGCGATTGTCATGGCAACCGAGCAGGCCGCGTTCGGGACGGGGCGGCCGCGGCGGGGGGGCTGTGGGCTTCAAAGAAAAACTAGCCACTTTCAAACGCAATACACCAAATGATTGAAGTGGTCTTCTGCACCTATGTGTCTAGATTCCGTTGGGTAAAAATGTCTATTTTTCAAAACACAGAGAAATATTTTATTTTCCTAGTCAGAAAAAGTAATGTTGTCGGGTCAAATTCTTGATGCCATTTAAGGCAAACAATGGGGGGCCCTCTTAAAACAAATGATGGAGGCTTTCCCTCCAGAAGGGTCGACGTGCTCAAGGTCTGTGTCAAAACCACATGTTCGGAACTACCAAGTGTATATACAAATGTTCTCTATTTCAAATTGTTTAATTTTCTTGTTGTTTGTTTGAAACTGTTCCTGAAGTTAAGGGGATTTACTAACTATGGCTTTCAGAAGAGATTATGGGAGGATTGTCTTTTCACTTGTTTTTCTGATATAAAAAAAATTGCAGTCAGATTATGTCACAAAAATAATTTCATTTAACGTTAATGGGGTCTTAAATCCAATTAAAAGATGGAAAATTTTGTCTAAACTGAAAAAAGAAAAAGCACATATTGCTTTCTTACAAGAAACACATTTGAACAAATCAGAGCATACCAAACTAAAGTCCATGGGTTTTAAGTACTTGTACTCCTCCTCACATAAAGTAGGGCATAAAAGGGGTGTAGCAATTTTTATATCAAATACACTGTTATTTGAACACATATCAGATATTAGGGATGAAGAAGGGAGATTTGTAATGGTCACAGGGAAAATAGAAGGTTCAGTGGTCTCATTATTGAATATATATGCCCCTCCGGGAAGCGATTGGAATTTCTATAAAAAGCTGTTTGATATGATGGCCAGCTCACAGGGTACACTGATTTGTGGAGGGGACTTCAATATTCGCCTGAATCCAAAACTAGACTGTTCTAGTGTGATCAGCCAACAAAGCTCGGTGAGTCAGAAAATCAACTTGGCAATGAAGGAATTGGGATTAATAGATATTTGGAGAGAGTTGTACCCATCTGCTAGGGATTATACACATCATTCCTCGCCTCATTCAACCTACTCTAGAATAGATTATTTTCTTATTTTTAGCCGAGATAGATATAGTGAGGGGTAGTGATATTGGTACAATAGATTTATCTGATCATGCCCCAGTCCACTTATCTGTCAAACTGGGTAGGACACATAGAACAACATTATGGAGGTTGAATTCATTCATTATGAATAACCCGCAGAATGTACAGAAGTTGAGATTAGATATTAGAGAATACCTTGTACAAAATGATAATGGAGATGTTTCACCAGCAGTACTGGGGGATGCTATGAAGGCCGTTATGAGGGGAAAGATCATAGAGATGACATCTATCAATAAAAAATTGAGGTCTCAAAAATTAGAACAATTACAGGTTCAACTAAAAAGGTTACAGACAACTAACTACAGTACACCCCACACAAAATCAGATCAGGAAATAAAAAGATTAAAACATGAGATTAATGAGATATATAGTTTAAAAACACAGGAGGCGCTTCTATATTTAAAACAAAGACACTACCAAGTGGGAGGAAGATCAGCGAAACTCTTAGCCTACAAACTGCGGAAACAACAAGCAGATAACGCTATCTATAAAATTAGAAACCCCAAAACTAGAGAGATGGAAACTAAAATGGAGAAAATACAAGAAAGTTTTGAGATGTATTATAAAGATTTATACTCACAAACACAATTACCAAATGATCTCCAGATTGATAAATTCCTAGACTCATTACAACTGCCTGGTGTAACAGACTCACAGAATGAAAGGCTTATACAGAGGATAACTGCTGAGGAGTTAAACTTAGCCATCTCTAGATTAAAACCAGGAAAGTCTCCAAGACCGGACGGGTACACTACCGAATGGTATAATTTACTCAAGGATCAACTTGCCCCAATATTGTTATCGGCTATGAACTAGGTAATTGAAACGGGAGAGATCCCACTATCTTGGAGGGAAGCATTTATTTCAGTTATACCTAAAGAGGGAAAAGATATTCTAGATTGTGGGAACTACATACCGTTCAGTGTTCTTAATTTGGACTATAAGCTATTCACCTCAATTTTAGCACGGACAGTTGAGCAGTTTTTGCCCAACCTTATTCACTTAGACCAAACTGGCTTTATACGACAAAGACAAACACAAGATAACATAAGGAGAACCTTGCACATTATGAGACACATTCCTCAAAACAAACTTGAGGCAATGCTAGTGAGTCTAGATGCGGAGAAGGCATTTGACTCAGTTGGATGGTCATTTTTGTATAAAGTTTTACAAAAATTTGGCTTTCATCATGCATTTCTTAGATTAATACAATCAATATATAATAGGCCCAGCGCAAGAATTAAAATAAATGGGAATCTTTCAAACACATTTGTACTGGAAACAGGGATTAGGCAAGGATGCCCAAATTTCACCACTGTTATTTTCATTATTTATTGAACCTTTAAGTCAGGTAATAAGACAGAATCAAAATATTAAGGGAATTGAGGTGCAGGGTTCAGAACATAAAATTGCATTTTTTGCAGATGACGTTTTAATGCATCTAGGGCAGCCTACTCAGTCGTTTGTGGAACTGATGGCCACTCTGGAGGAATTTGGGTCACTCTCAGGCTATAAACTTAACATACAAAAGACTCAGGTGAGCACTCTGAACTTTGTACCTCCAAGAACACTTAGGGATGCATATGCATATTTAAGTGGCAGGCAAATTCCATAAAGTATCTGGGGGTGGTTTTACTAAAAGACCTGTCAGATTTGTTTCAGGCGAACTATGGTCCCCTCAATGTTAAAATTAAGACAGATATGCAGAGATGGAACTTAATCCCTTGTCTTACCTTAATTAGGATGGTAGAGACAATCAAAATGATTATATTACCTCGACTACTTTATCTTTTCAGTCCCTACCGGTAAAGATATCTGACCAACAATTTAGAGAGTGGGATAAATTGATCTCTCGTTTTGTCTGGCAGGGAAGAAAGCCCAGATTGAGGTATACCACACTACAACAGCGAAAAGAAAAAGGTGGAGTTGCCCTCCCGTGCCTCCGCGATTATTTCTATGCTTCCCAGTTAAAGCCTTTAATAGGTTGGTGCAATAAACATTATGTACCAAGATGGAAGGAAATTGAAATTTCTCTGGCAGTAGGTTTCCCGTTAGAGGCTATGGTAGCAGACAGAGCATTGATGAAGCAGCTTTCAGACCGGGAGAACCCCTGGATTGACTTAACTATGAAAATTTGGGAAAAGACAATCAAACTGGGATCCAGGATTCTGTAAAATTACTTAAATGGTGTGCCTATGATGTGGAGTTTCCCCCAAACAAAAGTGATAACGGCTTTAAAATGTGGGCAGAGAAGGGACTAACAACTATTAGCACTTTTCTGCATAATGGGTTATTTCAATCATTCCAATGCCTGAAAGAAAAATATGGACTGGAACAGAAAGATTTCTACAGATATCTCCAAATACGACATTATTTTAACGAATCTTTCAAACACGTTAACCTAAAAGCTCTTGACACAGGAGTCCTTAAATACATTAGCTTATCTATTAAATCAGATAATTGCCCTAAAATTAAGGAAAAGTGGGAAAAAGACGGGAAAATATCACTCACTGAGGACAATTGGGAAAAAATATGTGAACTTCAGTGGACCATAACAACTAGTTTAACCTGGAGAGAATTCAGCTGGAAAAACATTCTTAGATTTTTTATTACACCTGTACAGAAACGATATCAAGGTTCAGGATCCGGGTGTTGGAGAATGTGCGGTTTTGACGGGGCAGGGCATTTTCACATTTTCTGAGACTGTACTATTTTGTCTGGATACTGGAAAGCTATCCACCAGGTCGTCTGCACTACATTCCGGATAAACATACCATTTGATTTTGTTTTTCTATATCTGGGAAACCTCTCTGTGGCTATGTGTCATAATGATAAAAAATTACTGTCGATTTTGTTGGTTGCAAGTAAGAAGGCAATCACAAGAAAATGGTTGTCCACTGACCCTCCTAACATACATGAGTGGATGGATATCATTTATGAGATATTTGTTATGGAAAAACTAACCTATTCTTTAAGAACTCAGAAAGACAAATTTGACTGGATTTGGTCTAAATGGCTAGATTACATAGGACCCCAAAGACCAGACTTTGTTTAGATTTAAGTGACAGCTTCACCCTCCTCTTCTTGCTACTATTTAAAGTAAGCCTCCCCTTTCATATTGTAAAAAGTTCTTATATTTAAAACTGTGTTGTAATAATAAGGGAAAGTCAAAAATTCTGATAACTAATTTTGTTATTTTAATATTCCCCTTCTGTGTGTATTTTGTTCAGATATTGTAACAGAAATTATAATCTCGGTTTTTATTTAAAACAATAATTGTGACACTAGATTTGTTACAAGTGAATTCTGTACTTGTCTCTCCTGACTTCTCCCAATAAAAGAAAATTACAAAAAAAATAAATATCTTGGGATCACCCTGTCTGCAATGAAACAAAAGTCAAAGTAAGACACGCTGCATTTTTTTTTTCCATTTTACATCTTGTCCCAAATTTTTATGATTTGGGTTTGTAATTACCAGTAAAACCTCTCACACTGGTCAATGAAAAGTCAAGTTTAAGACATTATTAGGATTATATTATTCAGGACATTGTGATTGATTTATAAGGACATCATGATTTCTAACATGTAGCCTGTCCTTAGCCTATCATTCTAAACACATCCTAAATAAGTGATATTACTATACACTCTTAAAAAAAGATGTTTCTTAAAGGATTCAAAGACAGTGGTTCTATAAGAGAACACTATAATGGTTCTATAGCAAACAATCAAATAATTTTCAATGCTTTAATGGTTCTTTGAATTATGGAATGGTTCTTCAAAATGTGTTGTGAGTATGGTTCTGTATGGCACTTGAAAATAATTATATAGAGTACCAAAAAGGGCTTTTCATTGCTTAAAATCACAACAGAAAACCCATTTTGTGCTGTACAGAACTACTTTCAAAAAGGAGCCATATAGAATCATACACAACACATTCTCCATCAATCTGAAAAAACATTCAGAGAACCATTTAAGCATTAGACAGTTCTATACAGAACTTGTGGTTCTAAATAGACCAATTGCCTTTACTAAAGAACCCTTGACAAACCCTCTTTATCAAGAGTGATATCATTTTAAAATAGATGACAACCAAACTGCATTGAGACTTTCCAATTACATCATAATTTATATAGAGGGAGCATTGTAGTGAAATTAACGATTTATTAAGTTGAAGGAATGGACTATTAAATTGCAAGCACGATATCTTTCTGAATTCACACTTTCGGGGCTTGGTATAAGCCAAAGAATACAAGCACATGTAACGTTAGCTAGCTAATAACACTTAGTGAAGCACTGAAATGTGGAGATGCTAGCTGTGGACAATGTGCACAACGTGCTGTGGCTGGGGCTCGCTTATTTTATCAGTTACATGGACGATTAAACACTTTTACAGTTATATTGTCGTGGTAGGGGACAGCTAATTCTAAGTCGTTTGCTAAAGCTAAATGATAGCTGCTAACCAGCTTAAGATGGAAATGGGCACGTTAATCAATCACAGTTGTTAAAACATCAATCTAGACTGACTATTGAATGCTTAATCTAAACAGGTAAGCTGCATAAACAAGGAAAGGGTGCGGGGATCTACCTTACTTGTGATCCAAGGGGCAAAAGGAAATGTAACAATGACTGCCGTTCTGTTCACGAAGGAAAGGGAAAGCGGAGAAATATCCAAGTATGAAAAGTTTTCGCTTCCATGTCAGAAGGAGTCTCTCTCTCTCTTTCTCTCTCTCAATATCTCTCTCAATATCTCTCTCTCTCTATTGGTTAACTGTTCTCACACCGGAGTACAGCCGAACGACTTACTTTTTGAAATCCAAGCTGATATCGGCAAAATCTCGGCCCACATTTGGCTAAGTGATGCCTAAAGTGAACCGACAGTGCCAAATGGAAGCCAGATTCGGCCCGGATTCTACTGCTATCTGAGATTTAGAGATCTTATATGGCTCTTATTGTTGTTGTTTCGGTAGGGAGACATTATGCAAGAAATATTATGAATTTGAATAATAAGATGTATTTTTTAAAATCTGACACAATAATTTTTTTGTTCGGTCTTTCATAAAAACAGTAAGTCATGCGTTACATGAGGGGTCAAAATCACTGTAACACACAGCCTGGAGTGGCTTATTGCTTCATGTAATAAATAACTGACACATATAACAAAGGCTAAATGCTTTATATTGTATTGTCAAATGTGACAGCTTTAAAACAGTTCACAAGCTTTGTGTATATGATCTATAATCTGATTCTGTTAGCTGTAGAATAATCAATATATTCAATATGATTGATCTGGGGCCGGACTTGAGTAAAGATGTAATTTTATTAATGAAATGTGTCATGATGAGACTGTAGTGCTGTGGATATAAAATGCTGCTTTGTGTTTGATAACAATTTAGAATGTTCGGCATGCTGAGACTGTGATGTCATAATTGAAGCTGCACAACCACGTGATGTCATAATGATTCAGGTGAAGGCCCCTGCGTTCAAAGATCTATTCTGCTCAGTCTGGTCTTGGTCTTCGATGTGAGCAGCAGCATGAATTGCTTTGCGTGGATTTGGTGCCAATGGTATGAAGTGGATGATGACGACCAGCTAGAAATAAACCATAGCAGCCTGAAGGATGAAGCCTGTGGGCCTGAAGAGAAGATTCACGTTGCTCAGGTGGTGACAGGAGGGCGTGATGAAGAGCCGGCGGCCGAAGAGGAGAGTCACGTCGCTCAGGTGGTGACAGGAGGGCGTGACAGAGGGCCAGCGGCTGAAGAGGAGGGTCACGTGGTGGCCGAAGAGGAGAGTGAAGTCGCTCAGGTGGTGACACGAGGGCGTTACAGAGAGTTGGCAGCCAAAGAGGAGGGTCACGTGGCTCAGGTGGTGACAGGAGGGCGTGACCGAGAGCTGGCAGCCGAAGAGGAGTGTCATGTCGCTCAGGTGGTTACAAGAGGGCGTGACCGAGAGCTGGCGGCCGAAGAGGAGTGTCAGGTCGCTCAGGTGGTGACAGGAGGCTGTGATGACGAGCCGATGGTCGAAGAGGAGAGTCACGTCGCTCTGGTGGTGACAGGAGGACGTGACGAAGAGCCGGTAGCTGAAGAGGAGGGTCATGTGGTGGCCAACGAGAAGAGTCACATCGCTCACGTGGTGGGTCAAGTGTTGGAAGAGAGTCTGCTGCTGGACATTGAAGCCGAGGTTGAAGATATTAAAAAACTCCTGCAAACCCTCCAGTTTGTTCTCCTGGAGGATGCAGAGGAGGAGATCCACCTGCCCATGGGTGAGTAAAGTGCATGAGTGGGTTGTATGGACAAGGTTTGTTTAAGAAGGATAAACTACAGATTGCATAACTTCCCTCTGCATTAGACGAGGAAAAGATCCAGTTCCACTCCACCTATAATGAGCTAGGTGTGGCCCCTGAGGATCACACCAGTCCTCCTCAAACGGGGCAACCTGGAGAAGAGTGAAACTGGAGAACAGCGATAAGCTCCCTGACGGCCTGGCTGAACGGAGCTTCCGCCACCCTGAGTCATTTGTACATTTACAGCATTTAGCAGACGCCCTTATCCAGAGCGACTTACAGTTGGTACAGTCTTATAATCCAAGCAATTGTGGGTTAAGGGCCTTGCTCAAGGACCCAACAGTGGTAGCTTGGCAGAGGTGGGATTTGAACCCTGGACCTTCTGGTCCATAGTCCAGTACCTTAACCGCTAGGCTACCACAGGCCCAGAAAGGTGAGTCCCTCCTCCAGCCCTCAGTCCTGGGTCCTTGCAGTATCAAAGAGCTGATAAACTCCGTCATGAAGTCTGACGTGGACAGTTGCAAGGATCTGTACGCCAACGCAGTGGGTGCCACCAAATTCCCTGGCATCGCTGAGCATATGAAGATGGAGACTGCCTCCCTCATCCCATCCACCAATAGGATCAGAGTCATGGCTCCTCCTTGGCGTAGACTGGCTGCCTTCCAGCAGATGTGCCTCAGCCAGAAGAAGTACGAGGAACTTGATTCCTCCATCGTTTACTGGAAGTGCTTTTAAATGCATCGAAGGACATAAACTCTCTTTTCTTCTCTCTCTACACCATTTTCATTGTTTATGTCAGTAAATAAACTCTTTAGCATTCAGATTTTTTTTTTATCTTGTTATTGTGGGGTATAGCAAAGACATTACAACAAATAACCAGAAGGCAAATAATTAACAATAACAAGCAATTAACATAACAATGACTAAAGCCAAATCCTCTAATTAATAAGGAAACGAGAAGAAATCTACATGTGCTTGTCTTAAAATTAGAATATCACGAAAAGGCAAAATACAGTAAGATTAATGTCCATTTTTGTGTGATGATGGTGATGACTGAACGATGGATGGTGTTCATTGATGATGGTGATATCAGTGAAGCTTTCTCCTCTAATTAATCTTGCGCACCTGATTAGACAACAGAACACAATAATGAAACAAATGAATAAAAATTAACCTAATGAAAAGTAAAATTATTTCTTCCCTCCATCACTCCCTCAAGGAAACGCGAAGCTTTCTGTTCTCAGAAACGGGTAGTTTATTTACTTCAGCAACTTCAGTAGTCACTTAAAACTTCAGCTTGGTCACACAAAAATTTCACCACCGTCGAACTGCAGTTTATAAACAAATATACAGTACAAACGGAAAGTCATTACATATAATAATCTTCTCACAACGTAATGTACAAATAAACATACCTCGCTGGCTACACACAACCAAAAAGGGAATGAACTTGATCCTTGAATAACAAAACTTTACACGTGTCTTCTTGCTACATCACTTCATGCGCACTTTCTTTAAGTGAGGTGTCACGACAAAATATGTCCCCCTAGAAACACTTACTAATCTTGTTTCTTAAAACAAATACGCAATTTAAATTACAGGAAAGAAAAAAAAAACGAATAATGTATCAAATATCTGCAAACTTATAAACATATAAACTGACATTCTTATGACAGTTAAACTCCCACCAAATCACAGCTATTGGGATTTAAACTAAACACTCCTTTTGTTCAATATCAAGAACATTTTTACACACTTAAACATATTTACAAACCACTTATGGCACTTCAAGCAGCAGAACAGTTTTTTTGCACAGGTCTGTCTAGATAAACTGGCTTGGTAGTGCGCTTGCCCTTGTTATCTAATGAAGAGTCACTAATTAGGAGTTTCACCTTCCTGACTCTATCATCAGAGCTACGATAGACATCTGTCACCCTTGCTAACCTCCACTGACTTTGTGGTGAGTTGTCTTCATGCAGAATGGCAATGTCGTTAACACCTGCATTTCTTTTATCCTTATGCCACAGTTGTCTCTTGAAGTCTAAGAAGATACTCCTTTTTCCACCTCGTCCAGAATTCATTTGTCAAGAACTGAACCTGGCGCCACCTCTTGCGTAGATATAAATCTTGACTCACAAACTGACCTGGAGGGGGTGAGATTATGCTTGACTTCATCGTGAGTAGGTGGTTAGGTGTTAAAGGTTCAAGGCTTGTTGGATCATTCAGGTATTCTGTTGTTAGGGGTCTGCTATTTACAATCAGAGAATTTTGATAGGTGGTCTAACAATGTTCTTTCTTCCTTTGCTTTAGTGTTGAACACTTGGGTCTTTCGGAGTTCTGGATCATTGTTACTGACCTCTCCCACCTTAACATCTCAAAGAAATTCTGGCCAGTAAACCAGTTTGAAGCGACAAGCTGATCTGCCGCTAGTCCTCTTGAAGTGTGGTCAGCAGGATTGTCTTTGGAGTTGATCTGTAATTGACTTGACTCTTTGAATTCTGTTCGCTACAAACACATGAAAGCGTCTGGCACCATTATTAAGGTAACCAAGGACAACCTTTGAGTCTGTCCAAAAGTATTCTTGGGAAATGTCCATTTCAAGTTCTTTCCTGAACATAGCACTAATTCTCGCTGCTACAACAGCTGCAGCTAATTCAAGTCGTGGAATCGTAGTCACCTTGGTTGGAGCAATGCGAGCCTTTCCCATGACAAGCGAGCAATGGACATCGTCGTTGGTGTTAACTGCTCTGAGGTAAGAACACTCCCCATAACCTGTGACACTGGCGTCCGAAAAATGATGGAGTTCATACCTTTTGACGTCATTGAAATGTGGTGGTATATATACACACCTCTTGATCTTTACATTAGACAAGTTTTGAAGGTCTCGTAGCCACGACTCCCACCGTGGTCTAAGCTCTTCTGGAAGAGTTTCGTCCCAGCCCACCTTGTCTTGACACACTTGTTGCAGGATTTGCCGTCCCACAAGGACAAAAGGTGCTACAAACCCTAAAGGATCATAGATGGAAGCTACTGTTGCTAGCACTCCTCTCCTAGTCAGTGGTTGTTTCTTGACAATAACCCTAAACTGAAAGTCATCTGACTCAATGCACCACTGCACACCAAGTGTTCTTTCAATGAGTGATAGTCCTAATGCCATATCTAGGTCCTTAACACTGTCAGCACATTCTTCCTTCGGAATAGAATTCAATACAGTCTTGCTGTTTGAAATAAACTTGTGCAATCTTAGCTTGCCTTTGTTGCAAAGCTCTCTAGCTTCCTTCACAAGTTCAATAGCTTCAGTGTCAGATGTCACACTAACAAGTCCATCATCGACATAAAAATTCCTTTGAATGAATCGAACAGTATTGTCGCTAAACTTATCTTGGCCGTCAGTGGCTAGGTGTTTAAATCCAAAATTGGCACAGTCAGGTGAGGAAGCTGCTCCAAACAAATGGACCTTCATCCTAAAAACTGATGGCGGAGATCTCAAATCACCATTTTCCCACCATAGGAACCTCAGGTAATCTTGATTTTCAGGTCTTACATGGAACTGATGGAACATGCACTCTACATCACACATGATAGCAACTTGACCCTTACGAAACCTACAGAGGACTCCTACCAATGCATTTGTCAATTCTGGACCTGCAAGAAGATGGTCATTCAAAGATACTCCTTCAAATTTCGCCGAGCAGTCAAACACGACCCGTATTTTGCCAGGTTTTTGAGGATGATACACCCCGTGGTGAGGAATATGCCAAGATGGCTGATTGTCCAGTTCTTCAACTGGCACTTTCTCTGCTTCATTACGAGCTATTATGCCACGCATAAAATTCACATAGTCCAGGTAATACTGCTTGTCTTTTTCGAGCTTTCGCTTTAAGCACTGTAGACGTTGAACAGTACATGCCTTATTATTGGGCAGATTGGGTCTATCTTGTCTGAAAGGCAGAGGCATTTCATAATGTCCATCTTGTTTGTGCTTAATCCCATCATTCAATTTTGTCAAGAAGTGTAGATCACCTTGAGAAATAATGGCTTCCTCTTCAACTCTTTCACAGAAATCAGATTCTAGAGCTGCGATGATATCAGTCGTAACGGTTTCTTTGATCTTAGTCTTACAAACATAGTGAACCTCCTTCTTGAGCTTAACCGATGGTTCAGGTTCAGGTGTTACTTGCTTCACTATAATGTGATGACTCGTTCCGATTGCGTCACCGTAGAACTCACATCGCTCACCATAGCTTATTATGCTCCAACCTAAGTCAGTTTTCTGAGCAAAGGGCTGACTTCCTTCACCGCAAACAACTTCTCTAGGCGCAAGTGCTTCTGGGCAATTCCAATTAATAACCCAATTTCACAGTCTTTCAGTGGAGCAATGTTTCCTGCAAGATGCTCTAAATGAGGCCATCCTTTAGCAGTTTCTGGAGTAGGAATATGTGCACGATTAGCAGGGATAAATTCACGACTATACACTGTTGGTATTGTGATCTTCTTAGATGAATATAATCCCCTTACTTGTAGGTCCTTGAGTCTTTTACAGGGAACAATTGTTGTCTTAGCTGCCATTGTAGACAGTTTCAATTTCACCTGTTCCGTGTTCATATTCAGAATGTCTGCTACTTCATCAAGAATAAATGAAGTGTCATTTTGTGTGTCTAATAGTGCATAAACAAGAACTTCCTTGCTTGGTTCACTTGGTGTTGAGACATAGACAGGAATTATTGCTGTCTGAGTGCTGTCACCATCTTGTAACACTCTATTGGACATAACATTATTGAGATCCTGTGATTGTGCTGTTTGTGATTCACTTTCCTTGCTGTCACTTACTTTCTCAGGTGTCTGTACCAACTTCCATGACTTCTTCAAACGATCTTCATGCAGACACGTAGGGTGACGTTTTGAGCAAGTGTCACAGACCATTCTGTCTTTACAGCTCTTGGATTGATGGCCTGGTTGTAAACAACCAAAGCACCTGTTCTCACTCTTGATAAACTTGACTCGGTCAGCAACTGTCTCCTTTACAAATTTATAACACTTATCCAAGCTGTGTCCAACTTTCTTACTAAACACACACATGTCTGTGTTCCTTCCGTTGACATTGGTCGTGAAGGTGTTAGTACTTATCCTTTTGAATTTGGCATTCTTTGTCTTGTCAGCTTCAACTTGTCGCGTTGCATGCTGAGATGTAATTGGATTGCAAGCAATATTGGCTTCCATTGTCAGGAAGGTTACAAAATAGTCGAAGCTTGGAAACTCTCCATATTCCAGTTGGTACTGTGTGGCATTCCTGTTCCATCTGGAACTTAACAAGTCAGGCAGTTTAGCACTGAGTTTCTGATTTTCAACTTCATCATTAAGAATGTTGAGACTTTTATTGTGAGCAATGGCAGATTGGCAACTGCGCAAAAAGTCCACAAATTTTCTTAACACCATCCTTGGAGCCAAGCTTTGGCCAAGTATATAACTTGTCTCGAAAAGCCTTAGCAATTACAAACTGATCTCTGTATCGTTCACTGAGCAGGTCCCATGCTGCACGATAAGTCAATCAACAAATGACCTTCAATGGCTTCCTTAGCTACTCCGCCAACATATTTCTGAAGAAAGAAAACCTTCTCTGTGGTTGGAATGTTTTTCCTCTCAATGAGTGCATGAAAAGATTGCTTCCAATTATTAAACTTGAGGGGCTCTCCAGTGAAGATTGCAGGCTCTGGAATAGGTAGCCTGTTTGCTGATATAGCTTCAGCTAGAACCTTTACAAGCTCTGTCTTATCTTGATGAACACCTTTTGGAGTGACATCTCGCAGTGCTGGAGCATGCTGATATGCAAGGTTTGTCTTATGAGGTGCTTGCTTAATTACAGGTGATCCCAAATCAAGTGATGCTCGAGTCTGATTTTGATAGAGCTCATTCTCATCATAAACTCGAAGCTTTGCCTTGGCTGCACTAAGCCTTTTTAACTCCTCTAGTCTCTCAATCTTCCTTCTTAAGTCTTCTACAGCCAATTTTCTAGTTGTGCTATATTCTTCTTGTCTTCTTAAGAGACTAGCTTCTTGTCTTTCAATCTCCATCTTACGTTCCATCTCTTCTCTTTCTCTTTGAAACTGACGAGTTATTGCAGCAGCTTCTTGATTTGCAATTATTTGCTTATCTTCAACTTCAAGTTCTTGTAATGTCCTTTAATGGCACTCTTGCTCAGCCATAACTTCTAGCACAGCTCTTGTTGCTGCATACTCAGCAGCAGCACTTAGTTTTCCAATGTTAGATGTAGAGGAGTGGTCTGAATGCGTCTTAAAGAGTTCATTAAGTGAACTACTAGAGGATGAAGATGCAAATATAGAGCCAGCATCAGGCCAAATCAGCTCTTCCTCTGTTCCCTGAATTCGAAACTGTGAGTTCTCTTTAATAGTCTTGGTGGCTGTTACGCACTTGTCCAACTTGCAACGCATGTCATGAGCTGGTGTGTCGATTTTCCGATATTCATCATAAACATTATTCAGTTCAGACAGCTCCTTCTGAATAGTGGCGATGTGTTCTTCCATGATGTTACTGGGATCCTGTTTCATCACAGACTTTTTGCTCACTTTAATAAGAGCCTTCCAGCGTTGGTAGATGCTGTCGAAACGACGCTGTAATTTTAGCAGCCTTTCCCTTTGAAATTCCTTTCCCTTTTCTGTTAATGTGCGTGCTCTTTCACTTCTTCGAGGGCCTATATGCAACACAGTTTGTTCTACACAAGGTTCTTCTGCTTGTTATGCAGTTCCTTCTACAGCAGCTATAGGACTTACTCTATCTTCAGGAGTATGAGACATTTTAAATAACTTAACGACCTGTACGCCTTTAACTTGTTTCAGATAATAAAAAAATACAATAAGTATAGCAACCAGTAACTTTACAAAATACTCAGTAAGTACACAAAATATTAACAATTGAATATTTCACTTAATACAACGGTAAGCAAAGGTCACTTCATGAATCAAATACTCTTCCTTTGCAATTAAATTGCCTTACTATAAACCAAATAAGTCCCGAAATTGCTTAAATGTCCCCTTCAGCTTGTAAATAAGCCACACATAAAATTCACTTTCCATACTTCGTCACGTTTCAAAACACAAACATTCATGTTTGACTTATGGACGTCTTATGGACCCTATCCTAGACGTCTGGCTGTTGGCGGAGGCATGAGAGGTGCCTGAAGGATGTGGGTGTCACTGGACTCTGAAGAGCCCCAGCACCCACCCTTGTCCAGCCACACAGCCTTGCAGGTCCTGGAAATGGTAGTTTCCTGTAACACCCACAGAAACCAATTAACAGGATTCTGAAAGCCCATGTAAAAAAACAATTAAAGAAAATGTCTTATAAACTCTTACCAGGAAGTTTTCCTGCACTTGTGAGGTGTTTGATGACTCCGTCTTGATGTTCACGGACACCTCGGAGATATGGTCTACAACACGCTGAAACAGAACAGGTCATGTTTAGGTCACAGTGACTTGAAGACAATTAAGAAACATGGAACGTAAGCACCACAGCCAAATATGTCTATTGTCCAAATTGGCCTCAGTCTTACTTTAATGCAGGCCTTGACATGACTGTGCCGTAGTGCATGGAGGACCTGCAAGACAAATATTAATGCAGTCAGGTATTAACTATAGTAAACCTTACAAAACCTAAACCTTCCTTTAGAAGTTACCGTTGGTGCAGCGGGTAAAACCATTCTGAGCACCCAGCATTGCTCCAAGACTCAGAGGCCTGCCATAAACGGGTCTTCTTCTGCAGCTTTCACCTCAAAAAAAAAAAACCCGGTGTGAAAAGCAGGAAAAGGCATCAACTATAATGTTCCATTAGCGAAATCAAATAAAAGACTTCATATATAAGACAATAAGCAGATACAAAACTGCAGCTCACAGGAATGGAAACCAATTGAGAAAATAAATGAGAAATGGTTATGCAAACATCTTCCTGTTTGCTCTGTGGATGTCCGGGAGTACCCGAGGACAGAACAAAGAGATAATTAAGTTTAATACTCCACCAATGGTCTATAGCCTGAAGAGTGTATCATGGTCAGAATAAGTACTCTGAACTAGAAAACAGGGTCCAGACCACGGCAGACTGTCACCATCAGTTCATCCGGGTACTGCAACATCCTGAGCAAGAAATTATCATTTCAATGAAACTATAGAATACAGCTTTCGGGAGGAAACATGAGTAAAAACGGGACTATACCTCAAGGCCGATGCCCCTAGCCGCTGCCTGGAAGAGTGGCAAATGTAGATCTGTAATCAGAGACAAACATTGGTAATCATCAGGATTGCTGATGTGAACGAAAAAAAACCTGATCAATATATAACCAAGAGAATTTAGGTTATGGAAAGTGTTCATCTTTCTTTTCAGATATTTAGTTCATTCTAGACAGCAGATGATTACAATACAGCCAAAAAAAACAAAGAATTAAACAGAACAATAAAACAGAAATCTGTTTTATGGTGTAGTGATTTTAATTATTTGCTGTCTCGAGAAACAGCACACGGTTTAATGACCTGCACAATTTAGTCACACTTTAAAATACAAAGGTTATATATTACAGGATTGCTGTTTAACGCTATATATATATCATACTATATATATATATATATATATAGATATAAATATATATATTATATAGACAAACAAGAGGACTTCTGTCTGGCCAAGTCTATCCATAATTATAATTCTGGTAATTGAAACAAATATGTGATATTATCATTACATTAGTTCAATATCCATTAGAAAAAATATATATAAAAAAAAATATAAAAATAAAATGTCAGAAATTTTGATATAACTCCGTATTTTGGATATGGAAAGACGGACGATTCTCGTTTTTTTAAAACGGCGCCTGTTTACATTCCCGGTGATACTTTGGCTTCGGGCTCAGTTTCCGAGTTTAAATGGCTAGCATGTAACCATGACAACTGTTTGTACATTTCGGCTGTTTATTTACACTTTATTGTGTTCAGGTAATAAATGACTTAGTAATGTACATAAATAGTATCGCCCTTGATTTTACAAGTATTTTTAATTGTCCCAGTCAGCATTTTTCACATATTATGTAGTGACGACGGAAAAAAATGTATAAAAGTCCGCAACAATTAGCAATAATGTAAGGCTAATTTAAAGACTGCGCAACCGAGGCGATTTTATGGAAGTTTGTTGGATTCATTGTGTGTGCTGTAAAGTTAAGCAGCCGCAAGATGGCGCACGGACCCTCAATGAGCTTTGGCTCGCTGTGGACAACGGCACGGAAAGGGTGATGCGCAGCACGAACCCAGGAAAAAAATGGACTGTGAATTTTCATGGTTAAAACTGCTTGACAGTTTCTAATGGGAATTTTCATAGTTGACCATGAAGACGTTGCACAGTTTATATAGAATTTTTGATGGTAATTGGCCACTATGGTTTTTCTCCTGTGAAATTTCATAGTACAACTCTAACTTGGTTGGACTATAAAACTGACCCTGAAATTATTTCACAGTTGTACTATGAATTTGCTGGTAATTTGGCCACTTAATGGTTCTACTGTCAAATTTCACAGTACATGTTTTCCTGGGAAGTCGGGCTTTGCTGCTGCGCTCAGAGAAAATTCATTGCCTACAGCGGTATATTAAACTGTGGAACCTTATAGATCTAAATAAAAATGAATGATTAAAGATAAGTTGTAAAAATAAGTTATTCCATCTTTGAACAACATTTACTTCCATTCATATATCCTCTCTCCCACTTATATTGGCAACTCGTTTATCTCAGATGTATTTATTCAGATTATTAGATAGAGCCTTTTTACCAGAGAATGTCTCAAAGCAACTTTTACAAGTTTAGATTATCTCCCTAATAACTAACGTCCAATCCCAAATTGAGCAAGCTAGGGCGACGCAGTGGCAAAAAAAAAAACTCCTAGTTCCGGAAGAAACATTGGAGACCAAGACTCAAAAAGGGACCCCACTCCTTGGGCGGTGTAGATGATAAATCTAAGAGCGAACTAAGGTCATGGAGTCAAAGTCGAATCTGGAATGTGAAGTATGCACATCGGCATTAAGTGGCCCGGGTATGATGTGATAAACTAAGGAGCGAAACTAAAGTCATGGAGTCATGGTCAAATAAAAAATGTGATTATGCACATCGACATTAAGGGCCCGGGTTGATGGGGCTGGAGCTGAGGAACGGAAGCAGCTTGAGTGGAGCTCCTTCTGATGAACATCATGTGTGGGGCCGGAACTGCCGGAACACGTCGGGAGAGAAAACAGAAAATGTAATTAGTTATTGATTAAGAGCACAGTGTGTATAAAACAATAACTGATTTGGCCATGCAAACACTGATGCCAAGTTGTAGCATGAGAGCCGGCAGCATTAGCGATCGCAGGATAGCTAGAAAGCTTAGGAACAAGGAGAACTGGTTAGGGAACACAGCCAAAAGGGATCACATGAGACATGGAAACCCCACGAGTGGCAGAAGGGACAGCAACCCAACGTCTATGATCACCATTAAGACTCTTTGATATGACCCCCAGCTCTGCCCTTATTCTAAGACAGGATTTTTGGCGTTTGAGTCAAGATCACGAGGGGGGACCCAAGGCCTAGTTGAGCAGGACCGCCCACTCGACACTCACGGCTAGGCGACAAGGCAGGCAGGCCAGACATGGGACTCCGACTTCCGGCCCCAGCGACCCAAGCAATTGCCAACCTGGTCTAAATCTAGTCAAAAAGCCGGCGTAAATAAGTATGTCTTAGTGACTTAAAAATTGGATGGTGTCTGAATCTCGAATGAAAGTGGGAAGTTATTCCATTAGTGGGGGGCCCATGTATGAGAAAGCCTTTCCCCCAGCTGGATTTGTTTAATTCTAGGGAACTAAAAGAAGTCCTGCCCCTACGAACGAAGTAGACGAGTTGGATTGTAAAACTCTAAGAGGTCACTCAGATTAATGTGGGCCAGGCCATGAGAGCTTTATAAGTATAAGAAGTATTTTGTAATCAATGCGGGAATTTGACTGGTTAACCAGTGCAGTGATGAATAGTTGATAGAAACAGGAAGTGATATGATCAAATTTCTGTTTGAGTTAGCACTCGGGGCAGATGCTCTGAACAAACTGAAGTTTACTTTATTAGATTTACTAGAGCATCCAGTAAGTAAGGCGTTTACAGGTTTACAGTAATCCAAACCTTGTGGAGGTTATAAACGCATGAACAAGTTTTCTGAATCATAAAGAGAGGATATTCTAAGTTTTAGCTATTATTACGTAATTGAAAGAAAAGCAAATCGGGTGAGGTTGTGATGGCTGCCTAATGGCGCATCAAAGGAGAGATCTGATAAATGTGACCCCTAAGTTTTTACAGACGGACTGGGCAAATACTGGACAGCCATCTAGATAGGATAGAGTAGCTAACCTGTCTCTCACAGCCTTGGGTCCATAATAGCACCTCATTTTTATCGGAGTTAAAGTAAGAGAAAATTAAATAACTTTCCAAATATTATTTCATTTACACGGTCCTCGATTTTGTTGATGTAAGGCTGTCATTAGTTTTGGCTGATATGTACAGCTGTTGTATATCTGCATAGCAGTGAAAATTAATGCCAGCATGTTTACGAATAACTGAGCCTTAGTGGCAGCATGTACAGAGAGAATAAAAGCGGGCCAAGCCCACTGATCCTGATGGCACGCCAATACTCACTTTTGAGAGCTTAGATTCTTAGATTATTTATATGAAACAAATGGTACCGGTCAGTTAGTAGGATTTAAACCAAGAAAGTGCTGATCCCTTAATACCACAAGTATTTTATTAGTCTGTTAGTAAAACATCATGATTATATAGTGTCAAACTGCTGCACTTAAATCTAACAGAAAACAAGAAAAGGAAGAAAACACATCCCTTATTCTGAGGACATTAACAAGTCATTTAGTACCCTAAGTAATGCTGTTTCAGGACTTGAAGGGGCCTGAAGGCCAGACTGAAATTGTTTCATAAAATTTCATTCCTTGGACGGTAACTACAGAGTGCTGATAGAAGGCTTTTATTTTGCTAAGATTTTGGACGGAAACGGTTTTATTTAGATTTGAAATGGTATAATTAGATATCACACAAGGGTTCAAGATTGCTTTTAATCGTGGTTTTGATAACGGCAGACGTAAAGGATTTGGGCACATAACCTAAGGTAAGGATGATTTAAAATAACTAAACATAGCTCTATAACACTAGGTAAATTGTTTGATAGACGGTCGGAATTGGATTAACAAACATGTTGATGACTTAGCGAGCTGATCCGTGCGGATAGTTCCAGGGTTTTAGTAGTAATTGGGGTAAAAGATTATAATCTTGTTTACGGCTAATGAACAGATGTCTTCACTCGTGCTGCAAATCTGGAGGTTGGCTGAAAACAGTTGGTGTATGTGAGGAACATTGAGTTTATTGCCTAATGTTTTCGTCTTATCATTAAAGAAAAGAAAGTCAGGAAATCATTTACGTTAAAATTACCACAGATGGAGAGCTCCCTTTTCTGTGGGTTTTTTTTTGTTAATTGGAGACTGTATTACGAGAAATTTGGATTATTCGTATTTTCTCTAGATTGAGAGAAGTATGAAGCTTTAGCTTTAGTGAGGGGCACTGCTTATACTCTGCTATGCTGTCCTCCAAGCAATCCTTTAAACACCTCCACTTTACGATGCCTCCCACTTTGCGCTTTAAAGCCGTTGGTTCTTTGCTTTATTACGGGTGTGGCATTTATACCATGGTGCTAGCCTTTTTTCCCTAATACGTTTGACCCTAGCAGGGGCAGTCGTTGTCCAGGGTGGGTTGAGCGAAGCACACATTCTTAATTGCTAATTTACACACTCAAGGTGATTTATCTCCGTAGGTGTGTGTGTATAAATGTAACGTCTGTAGTTTTTTAATTAATAAACGCAGCTGGAGAGTAGCCAGATGTGATAAGATGCGCTTGGTTGTGATAATAGGCAGAAGGATTTTATTATTAGAGATAGCTCAAATACTAAAAGATAGTGATCTGAATCGAATCACCTTTTTGCGGGGGGAGGAAAACATCAAGGTTTACTCTAATGATACAAATGTAATATTAGGATCTAAAAGTATGAGTGACAGCGGTGGTTGGTCCCATCACCTTCTGGTGATTACCCTGGCATTCTAAATGGACTCGAAAAGCAATTTTAAGTGGATCCTTGTCATTGTTTCCAAAGTGATATATTGAATCAACTACAATTAAAGCATTATCTGTTGGACGTAGTAAGCAGAAAGAAAGTTCGCAAAATTCCTAAGAATTCTGAATAGGGACCATGTGGGCGGTCAATAGTGATAAGCTGAAAAGAGTGTGGTTTTGACTTCCAGAAGGATGATTCAGTCACAATTAAGAATCAGTATTTAAACGGAATTATTAGCCTGTAATGGGATTTAGCGTGTAACACCTAATCTTTGTCAAAAATTGTGGCTCTGCCTCCCCCCCGACCATTAGGACGAGGGCGACTGGCGACTAGCATGACTGTATCCAGAGGTGAGGATTCATTTAAGGCTTAAAATATCATTCAGGGTCTAATCCAAGTCTCAGTGAGGACAGAGCGTGTAAGCGTTTATCAGTTGATCCTTTCTTTTACAATCACTGCTTTGTTTGTAAGTGATCGAATGTTAAGTAGTCCTAGCTTAGGCTAATTGCTGTTATTTCCTTTGGCACGCTATCTGTGTTTATACTAATGAGGTTATGAAAACAGACTTTTGAGAGCGTTTACGTTTAGGGCAGAATGAGGAACGACACAGTTTCAATAATGTGGGTTCTGGGTGACGGTTTGCAGGCTACCAGCAGACAGTGTTAAACAGAAATCTGTTTCATGGTTTTAGTGATTTTAATTATTTGCTTTGTCTCAGTAACAGCACACTGTTTAATGACCTGCACCATTTAGTCACAACTTTAAAATAAAAAGGTTATATATACAGTATATGCTGTTTAACAGCTATATATATATAATGATGTACATTTTTTTTGGCCAAGTCATCTATAATGATAATTCGGGTAATGAAACAAATATGTGATACTTATCATACATTAGTCACATATCCATTTAGAAAACATAAAAATATTACAATAAATTGGCCGCAGGTGCTCATAATTTTGCATATAACTCTATATTTTGGACATGGAAGACGGACGATTCTCGTTTCTTTAAAATGGCGTCTGTTTACATCCGGATACTTTGGCTACGGGCTCAGTTTCCGATTTTACATGGCTAGCATGTGTTGAAGTCGTTCACCTCAGACTTCGCGTGTTCATTAAATGTGTGGAGAGAAAGGATGGTCAGAGTCAGAGTACAGCTCTATCTCTTTTTATTCTCTCGCAGATCTGGGGAAATTAGCTCACAGCGCAGTGCAGCCAAGTTCCAAAGTATTGATCACAGCATGCAGTTTATATACCTCTCTCTCACAGATAGTATTTCCATCTGTGTGCTTCAAAAGGTTTAGCCCCAACCCTGGCAGTTTCACTCCCTCTTTGGCTTAAGGTCAATAACCCTTTTTGTGTCTGTGTCTTTTTTCCAAGGACAAGAACACTCTGCTAACGAACATTTTTTCATCTCTCTGTGGAGGGGTGGCTCCTTCATCCGCACACAAATGTTACAAAATTCATCTTCAAGTTTGAATGCCTTCTGCTGTAACTGATTGCACACACACACATACTTTTCTAACTTAATGTTCTTAGGGAATCAAACAATTTTACATATATTACACTTGTTTGTCAATAATCAAGACTAATCTTGGACTAATATATTCAGTATTAATGCTTTGATCTGCTACATACTTAATCAACAACATGAGGCCTAATCAATATATGCTCAGTCTAACTTATATATGATTAGCAATGCTTATAACTAGCATCATTCTGCAATTCATGATTTACCTAAGTAGTACACACACCTACATGTTTCTCTGTTAAAGGTTAGTTCATTAAGACACTCAAATTTATTAAGTTAGTCTAATACTTATGACTTATTTAAGTTAGTAACCTTTTGTAATACACACCTCCATTTAATTTATGTTAACTGCCGCAAATGATTGTGCTAATTACTTTAATTAATTCAACACCAGTCACACACTTATAATTCATACTACTAATAAATACATAACACTGTATTTTCACACGCTTGCGTTAGAAGTCTCACTTTCAACCATCCCTTTGTTACCTATCCTTGGCCTTAATCAGATAGCTTCCAAACACGAAGTTCTTTGTCTCTTTGGACCTAATTTTCTAGTTTTAATCGGTTTTGTAGAACAACTTGCCCTTTCTATTCTATTTTGTTGCACTTTTGTCCAGATCAACTGAAACTTTCTATGCTCGGGAAAAGGCCTTCTTTCTGAACGCTTGCCAGTATCATATTGTTAACTCTAAGGCCTAACACATTAGTAGCATCTATACAATTATTAATTTGTTAATTACTTTATTATGTAAGATTTTGTTTTATATTCTCAACACATGTAACCATGACAACGTTTTGACATTTCGGCTAATTTATTTACACTTTATTGTGTTCAGGTAATAAATGACTTCGAATGTACAAATAGTATCGCCCTGATTTTAACAAAAGTATTTTAATCGTCCCAGGTTCAGCATTTTCACCTATTATCTAGTGATGCCGGGAAAAAAAATGTTATTAAAAGTCCCAAATTAGCAATAATGCAAGGCTTAATTTAAAGACTTGAGCATCACGAGATTTTAAATGGGACGTTGTTGGATTTCATTGGGTGTGCGGTACACGTTGCAGCGCAAGGATGGGCGCCACGACCCCAATGAGCTTTGGCTCGCTTTGGGACAACGGTCTCAGGAAAGGGATGCGCAGCACGACCCAGGAAAAAATGTTACTGTGAATTTCATGGTACAAAACTGCTTGAACAGTTTTAAGTGTGAACTTTAATAGTTTGACCATGAAAGTTCACGTTATACTATGAATTTTTGACGGTTAATTTGGCCCACTTCAGGGTTCTACTGGTCAAATTTCACCAGTACATGTTGGCTGGGGAAGGTTCCGTCTTTGCTGCTGCGGCTTCAGAGAATCATTGTCATGTACCAGTCGGCTATTAAACACTGTTGGAACCTCTAGAACTAAATAAACTGATGATAAAGATGAAAGATAAGTGTAAAAAATAAGTTATTCATCGTTGAAATAACCATTCATCTTCCATCATATATCCCTCTCTCCCACTTCTACTTGGCAACTCGTTTTAAAAATCAAGCTCTCATGTTGTGAATGAGTTTGGTTATGTGAAAAAATCCCATTCGACCGTCCTAATACTGCAACTATTACACTTTCTAGTTGTGCAAATACTTGTATTTGTACAAGTAATTTGAACAGACTGAATTGCTCGTGTTTAGTTCCAATTACTTGGACAATTGTAATTCTCTTGTTGAAAAATGGCATGAACGATAAATGTGTATAGAATACGGAATCTCATTTAGAGATCTTATATGGCCCTTCATGTTGTTGTCTGGTTTATTATTATTTATTTATATTATTATTATTATTTATATATTCTTATTGTTCAGTCTAGTATAAAAATAGTTTGGAAAATAGGAACACTAAGCATCTTTGCTCTGGAGCCTGCTATCGCATAGATCCGTGGATTGTTTTGAGCACATTTAGAGAATATATGAGCAGGGAAATGTGAAAGTTAAATGTAATATGACATGGCAGTGAATCAGCATGTAGGAATGAATGTTCAGAACTTCTAACCAAACAGTACAAAGGACACATAAAGGACATTGCAGTAGAAGTTATCTTGTGTGACACAAAGAAGCAAAAAACATGCCAACAAAAATATTTATTTACAAGTCAGTGACCAGAAAAAAAAATAAACAAATTGGGTAACACTACACTGTACAATACAATTGACCAGAAAATACATTTTTTTGAAGAAGCATAAGCAAAATACAGTAAGATTAATGTCCATTTTGTTTGTGATGATGGTGATGAATGAACGAATGGATGTGTCATGATGATGGTGATTATCAGTGTGATGAAGCTTTCTCCTCTAAGTAATCTTGCGTACCTGATTAGACAAACAGAACACAATAATGAAACAATGAATAAAAAATTAAACCTAATGAAAGTAAACATAGTTTATTCCTCAGGGAAGATACAGCCTGAATGTTGATGATACCTCATCCAGGTTCATGTCAGGCATTCAGGCTCAGTTTACAGGAAAATTTCAGCACAGGACAAAAACCGAGGACAAACGAAATTATTTAGTGAGGGATGAATAGATTCAATACCTCACTGTTATATGATAAGAAAATGCATTTACCTTAAAAACCAAACAAATAAAAAAACTGCAAAGATAAATAAGTTACAGGAAAAAAATGGTTTTAAAGAATCCAGGAGGTGGTCCTAGGACTAGGGTTGCCAAAACCGTCCAGTATTGTCCGGCCATAACGATTTATGGGCAATTTTGATTTGTCCCGTGGGAACAGCTCCAGTCCCGTATTCAATCAAAGCCTCATTGGCCTATTATAACACAAACTGATACAAAACTCCCGGGTGTATGTAGTAAACTGTACGTTTAGTGATAGACCTGTGTGTGTGTGTGTGGTGTGTGTGTGTGTGTGTGTGTGTGTTGCGGCATGCGGTCGTGCTGTGAGAGGGCGCCTATGTTGTCAAACTGAGACAGTGAACCTGTAAAGATAAAAAGACTTGCAACTATAAAAAGAGCGGGAGGCCAAAAGGCCAACGCAGTAAAGTTGGCTTGCGGGTTGCGATTCGGAGCTTTTTCGTCTTGATTCCGTGCCCAAAGTCACTTTAAACTGTGGATAATGCGACTTTGGCTCGCTGATTTGTGGAATTCAGAGTGTCGTCATTAATTAAAGTGAAAATCATTCATCATTACATTTTGGGCTTTATTTTCAAAAGCTTATAAACTATAAAGGAACCATTAGATTCCTGACACCTGCAGTAAAGTGACCAGGCTGATTTGTGAAACTTTTCACAGTCTTAATTCTGTCTGTACGTGGCTCGTATAAACCGTGAGGATGGAAAATGATAACAGGCGAAATAATTAAGCCTTTAATTTAACTCCCCATAAACCGTCCAAGCAGGCCGTATAACTTCAAAAACTGATCATACAGAGAATCAGCACAGGTTAAAGTTACCCTCCATCACTTCTGAAAACTATCACAGATATAATTGTGTCTAAGAGGCAGTTATTTACATACTGTGTATTATGTGTAGGCATTTTCTGATTTCTGAAAGCTTTCACACATATAACTTTGTCTAATAAATTGTTGCAATGATATTATTTATTACATTTAGGCATAATTTGATTTGTTAAAACTTTCACATATATAATTTTGTCTAATAAACATTTATTATGATGTTATTTATTATTTTTTAGCCAAAATCTGATTTATGAAAGCATTCACAGATAAAATTTAATATAAAATCTTTTTTATTTAATTTATATAATATTTATTACTTTTAGGCATTTTTGATTTGCGAAAGCTTTCACAGATATAATTTTGTATGAAACACATTTATTTACATAATATTTGACTTTTAGGCATTTTCAGATTTGTGAAAGCTTTCACAATTCATTATCTGAAAATTAACAGATATGATATGAAATAATATATTGTGATGCCGCAAGAAGTGAGGAGGCAAATGCAGACTGAAGTAGGTAAGGCAGGCTTTATTGAATTACAGGCAACGATAGAGCTTTGTGACTTGGTTAGGGAACCTCGTCGAGAAGCGGGTGAGTGTGGGTGAATGGTGGTTATATGTGGTGCGGGATGAAGTCCGGGATGAGAAACAGGTGCTGGTGATCAGTAGGTGGGCGAGGCAGAGCGAGGCAAGGTGTGAGCGGGTGGAGCGGCGCTGGAGGCGGGCGTGACAGTGCCCCCCCTCGAAGGGCTCGTCGAGGCGGGAGCGCGGCGAGAGACGGGGAGCGACGATGCTTTGCGTGGGGGGCCCCGCGGCCTGGGCGCCGGCCGATCGGGCCGGGAGGCGTGGAAGTCCCGGACGAGGAGGGGGTCCAAGACGTCCTTCGCGTCGACCCAGCTGTTCTCTTCCGGTCCGTAGCCCTCCCACTCGACCAAGTACTGGAGGCGCGAGGCGGGAGCCCCTGGCGGGCTGGCGAGTGGAGGCTGGTCCGACGGAGAGGAGTCCACCAGCGGACCGGGCACCCAGGGCTTCAGGAGCGACACATGGGAGAGACACGGAGATATGAAGGCAGTTGCAGTCTATAGGTTACGTCATTGAGCTTGTGGGTTATGATGTATGGACCCAGAAAGCGGGGAGAAAAAGGGGTACTTCCCTGTGAGGTGCGGAGTCCCTGCGAGGAGAGCCAGACGCGGTCCCCAGGCTGGAAGTCGGGAGCGGAGCGGCGGCGGCGATCCGCGTGTCTCTTGTATCAACGGATGGCTTTGTCGATACGCTGATGCACCTGGCACCAAACGTCCTCAGAGCGGCGAAACCAGTGGTCCACGGCCGGGGCGTCCGACGGTGCGGAATCCCAGGGCACGAAGGGAGGCTGGTATCCCAGGACGCATTGGAAGAGCGTGAGGCCAGTGGAAGAGTGCCTGAGGGAGTTCTGCGCGATCTCGGCCCATGGTAGGTACTGCGACCAGTCGTGCGGATTGTGGAGGCAGTAGCAATGCAGGAACTTCTTCAGCTCCTGGTTGGAGCGCTCGCACTGGCCGTTGGTCTGCGGGTGGTACCCAGAGGAGAGGCTGATGGTGGTGCCCAGCTTCTCGAAGAACACGCGGCATACAGCAGAGGTGAATTGGGGGCCCCGGTCGGTGAGGACATCTTCAGGAATGCCGAAGAGACGGAAGACATGGGTGTAGAGGTGTTCGGCTGTCTGGAGCGCGGATGGAATCTTGGGAAGAGGGACGAATCGGACGGCACGGGAGAATCGGTCTATAACAGACATGATGACGGTGAATCCCTTGGATGAGGGGAGGTCTGTGAGGAAGTCCAGGGCGATGTGAGACCAGGGTCTTTATGGCACGAGCAAGGGACGGAGCAGACCTGCTGGTAAGGTTCGAGGAGTCTTCGCTTGAGCGCAGGTGCCGCAGGAGGAGACGAAGCGGTGGACGTCCCTGCACATGTTCTCCCACCAGAAGCGCGCGGAGAGCAGTTGGTGCGTGCGCGTTTCCCCGGGATGGCCAGAGCAGAGAGAGGTGTGTGCCCAGGCGAGGAGGCGATCGCGGAGGTCCTGTGGCACAAACTTTTTGTCTGGTGGGCAGGAAGGCGGAGTGCGCACCTGGGAGAGTCTTTCTTCCAAGTTCTGTTCGAACTCCCACTCTATGGCTCCGATAGTGCACGAGGACGGGATGATAGGCACTGGCGGGTCGTCAGGGGCCGGTTCGGGATCGAATCTCCGAGAGAGAGCGTCGGCCTTGGTGTTCTTGGTGCCTGGCCGGTAAGTGATGACGAAGTTGAACCAGGAGAAGAAAAGGGACCAACAAGCCTGGCGCAGGTTTAGTCGTTTGGCTGACCTGAGGTACTCCAGGTTCTTGTGGTCAGTTAGGACTGTGAACCGATGTTTGGACCCCTCTAGCCAATGCACCCACTCCTCCAGTGCCAGCTTGATTACCAGCAATTCTCGATTGCCCACGTCGTAGTTGTGTTCGGCGGGGGTCAGTTTGTGCGAGCAGAAGGCGATGGGGCGCAGTTTGGGCGGCTCGCCGAGGCGTTGCGAGAGCACGGCACCCACGCCTGTCGAGGATGCGTCCACTTCCAGGACGAAGGGGAGATCTGGGTTAGGATGACCCAGGATGGGAGCCCGAGTGAAGGCGACCTTGAGTGCTTCGAAAGCCCGCTCGGCTTCGGGGACCAGCGGAGGGAACGAGGCTTACCCTGCAGAAGCGCGGTGAGGGGCGCCACCGTGCGGCTGAAGTCCCTGATGAAGCGCCGATAGAAATTGGCAAAGCCTAGGAACTGCTGCAGCTGTTTTATGGATCCCGGTCTCGGCCAGTCCAGGACGGCGGACAGTTTGTTAGTCTCCATGGCGACTCCTGAGGGAGAGATCACATAGCCCAGGTAACGGACAGACTGCGTGTGGAACTCGCATTTTTCTGCTTTGCCGTGTAGGTGGTGAGAGTGGAGGCGTTCAAGCACCTGGCGTACCTGGTCGATGTGGGTGTTGAAGTCCGGGGAGTAAACGAGGATGTCGTCGAGGTAGACCACGACGAACCTGCCGAGCATGTCCCGGAGCACGTCATTGATGAAAGCTTAAAACACTGACGGGGCGTTGGCCAGGCCGAAGGGCATGACCAGGTACTCGTAATGCCCGCTGCTTGTGCTGAAGGCCGTCTTCCACTCATCGCCCTCCTTTACACGAACCAGGTTATAGGCATTCCGCAGGTCGAGTTTGGTGTACCATTGTGCCGTGCAGAGGCGCTCCAGGGCCGAGGGCACCAGTGGAAGCGGGTAGGCATAGCTGCGTGTGATCCGGTTCAGTTCCCGATAGTCAATGCAGGGCCTGAGGCCGCCGTCGCATTTAGGCACGAAGAAGAAGCCCGCCGAGACAGGCGAGGTGGATGGCCGGATGAAACCGAGGCTCAGGTACTCCGAGATGTATTCCGACATGGATTTCTCTTCAGCAGCGGACAGCGGATACAGGCGTGCTTTCGGCAGGGAGGCGTCTGGCAGGAGATCGATCGCGCAGTCGCCGGGACGGTGAGGAGGAAGAGTGGGGGGTTGAGGCCGTTCCGAAGACCGGAGCCAGGTCTGTGTACTGAGCAGGTACATTGGCAGGCAGAGGATCCGGCTGGGTGAGCGGGAGTGAACGCACCTGCAAGGCGGGTCGGTGGATGCAGCGTTCTTGGCAACGAGGCGACAAACGGACGAGCTCGAGGGCTGACCAGGAGATGAGCGGGTCGTGATCACGGAGCCAGGGAAGTCCCAGGATAACGGGGTGCGTAAGGGATCCAAGAGGATAGAGCGTGATGGTTTCCTGATGAACCGCCCCGGAGAGCAGACAGAGAGGGGCTGTGACCCGGGTGAGGAAGCCCAAGCTGAGGGGGCGGCCGTCGGCTGAGGAGATGCGGCGCTTGAGAGGCAGAGTGGTGCAGGGAATCTTCCATCGAGAGACGACGTGCTGGGCGATGAAATTCCCTTGCGCGCCGGAGTCGATCAATGCTGTAAGGGGGAATTCAGGAAGGAGGAAAGAAGAGTCAAACGAGGTTCGACTCACCCGGGGCGTGCGTGCTGGGACTCTGGCACGCGAGCTGGCTGGACCGGACGATGGAGCGAGATCGCAGGCGAGACGCAGATGGTGGTCAGAGCCGAAGTAGCAGCACAGGCCTTGCTTGAAGCGACGCCGGCGCTCTTCCGTGGACAGGTGGGCACGATCGAGTTCCATGGGCTCGGGTGTAGGCGAAGACTCGCGAGGGGGAAAAGAGGCGAGGCGAGGAGCAGAGGTGGAGCGCGGAACGAGGAGCTGGTCCAGGCAGATAGCGAGGGTGATGAGTCCATCCAGAGACAGGTCCAGGTCCCTCCCCGCCAGTTCTCTGCGGAGATCGGGACGCAGGCCTTGAAGGAAAGAGGAGAGGAGAGCAGGTGTATTCCATCCGCTCTGGGCCGCCAGGGTGCGGAAGCGCAGAGCGTAGTCGGCAGCGGAGCGGCGACCCTGCCGTAGAGCTAGGAGTACTTCCCCTGAAGAACACCCCTCCCGGGGTTGCTGGAAGATGGCACGGAAGGCTGTGAGAAAGCTGCTGTATACTGTGGCCTCTTCCGCTTGTTGTGACCAGACGGCCGTAGCCCATTCATGAGCTCGACCGGTGAGGAGGGATATTATGAGGGCGATTCGGGCCTCATCGGACTCAGGTGGTGTGCTGGTGAAATACGTTGTTTTGATGAACATGAAAGTGAAGTTGAACATCTCCCATGGCCTGCACAGTCACCAGTTTATTAGTAAATAGTAAATATTATTGAGCCACTTTGGGGTGTTTTGGAGAAGCCAGTCAGGAAATGTTTTCCTCCACCAGCATCACGTAGTGACCTGGCCACTATCCTGCAAGACGAATGGCTTAAAATCCCTCTGACCACTGTGCAGGACTTGTATTTGTCATTTCAAAGACGAACTGATGCTGTATTGGCCGCAAAAGGAGGCCCTACACCATACTAATAAATTATTGTGGTCTAAAATGAGAGGTGTTTCAGTTTCATTGTCTAACCCCTGTATATATATTTCCATTATTGTTGGTCAGCTGCTGGGGGTGCGAATACACCTGGAAGACAGTGTACCTGATTTTGAGTTGAAGAAGTTTTCAACCCTATCCTAGACGTCTGGCTGTTGGCGGAGGCATGAGAGGTGCCTGAAGGATGTGGGTGTCACTGGACACCTTGCAGGTCCTGGAAATGTTAGTTTCCTGTAACACCCACAGAAACCAATTAACAGGATTCTGAAAGCCCATGTAAAAAAAAACAATTAAAGAAAATGTCTTATAAACTCTTACTAGGAAGTTTTCCTGCACTTGTGAGGTGTTTGATGACTCCGTCTTGATGTTCACGGACACCTCGGAGATATGGTCTACAACACGCTGAAACAGAACAGGTCATGTTTAGGTCACAGTGACTTGAAGACAATTAAGAAACATGGAACGTAAGCACCACAGCCAAATATGTCTATTGTCCAAATTGGCCTCAGTCTTACTTTAATGCAGGCCTTGACATTGACTGTGCCATAGTGCATCGGAGGGACCTGCAAGACAAATATAATGCAGTCAGGTATTAAGATTACTATAATATACGATTATATATAGTAGGTTTTTACAACATCTTAATCATTTTATTCTCGTACCGGCGGATTATATTTTTTTGCCGCAGATTCTCTAGGATAGTTATTCATGTAGGGGCTAATGATATACGCCTTCGTCAGTCAGAGGTTACTAAGGCTAATTTTGTAGAGGTGGTTAGTGTGGCAAAGGCGATGTCCGATGCTGTAGTGTGCTCTGGCCCCATCCCAATGCGGCGAGGTGACCAAGCCTACAGCAGGTTATGGTCGCTGAACTGCTGGCTGTCCAAGCTGTCCAGCCTTTGAGGGTAAGCCTGGCCTTTTAGGATGGGACGATGTCCATCCCACTCGAGAGGGTGCTGCTCTCATCTCCTGCAACATTGCCCATAGTCTTATGGCCCGATTGGTTAGGGGTTGACTATCCAGAGCAGGGGTCAGGCAGCAGTCGGACCGGCTTAACCAACTGTCTGCTGGTAGCCATGCACCGTCACCCAGAACCCACATTATTGAAACTGTGTCTGTTACCCGCATCTGCCCTAAACGTAAACGCTCTCAAAAAGTCTGTTTTAATAACCTCATTAGTATAAACACAGATAGCTGCCAAAGAAATAACAACATTAGACTAAAGCTAGGATTACTTAACATTAATCACTTAAAAACAAAGCAGTGATTGTTAAATGAAATGATCACTGATAACAACGCTACACACTCTCTGTCTCACTGAGACTTGGATTAGACCTGATGAATATTTAGCCTTAAATGAGCCTCACCTCCTGCCTCAGCCTCATGGCTGGATACAGTCATGCTAGTTCGCCCTCGTCCTAATGGTCGGGGGGGAGGCCATAGCCAAAATTTTTGACAAAGAATTTGGTGTTACAGCTAAATCCCCCATTACAAGGCTAATTCTTTTGAAATTACTGATTCTTAATGTGACTGATCCATCGTTATGGAAGTCAAAACCCACACTCTTTTCAGCTTATCACTATTTACCGCCCTCCCTGGTCCCTATTCAGAATTCTTCTCGAATTTGCTAACTTTCTTTCCTGCTTACTACTGTCAAACAGATAAGGCTTTAAAATTGTAGGTGATTTCAATATTCACTTTGACAATGAGCAGGATCCCCACTAAAATTTGCTTTCGAGTCCATCTTAGAACCATGGGTATCACTCAGAATGTGATGGGACCAACCCACCGCTGTAAATCATACTTTAGATCTAATATTAACATTTGGTATCAATATAGATAACCCTTGATGTTTTCCCGCAAAGTGATTCGATTTCAGATCACTATCTTTTAGTATTTTGAGCTATCTTAATAATAAATAAAATCCTTCTGCCTCATTATCACACCAAGCGCACTATCGCATCTGCTACTACTCCAGCTGCGTTTTATTAAAAACCTACCAGACTTAAAATTAATAAATGCACCTACGGAGATAAATCATCTTGAGTGTGTAAATGAGCAATTATAATGTGTGCTTCGCTCAACCCCTGGACACGACTGCTGCCCCTGCTAGGGTCAACAAACGTATTAGGGAAAAAAGGCTAGCACCATGGTATAATGACCACACCCGTACCTTAAAGCAAGAACACGGCATTTAGGGAGCGCAAGTGGAGACATAGTAAATTGAAGGTGTTTAAGATTGCTTGGAGGGACAGCATGGCAGGTATAAGCATGCCCTCACTAAAGCTAAAGCTGCATACTTTTCTCTTCAATCATAGAGAAAAATAAGAATAATTCCAAGAATTTGTCTTTAATACAGTCTCCAAATTAACAAAAACCCCCACAGAAAGTGACTCCTCCCCATTCTGTGTAATTTTAACAGTAATGATTTCATGACTTTTTTTTTTTTTTTAATGATTAAGATAGAAAAACTTAGGCATAAAACTCAACGCTCATTCACATCACCGAATTGTCAGCAACCTTCCAGATGCAGCACTATTTAGTGAAGACATCTGTTCAATTAGCCGTAAATCAAGATTATAATCTTTTACCCCAATTACTAATACTGAACTATCCGCCCCACTGATCAGCTCGTAATCAACATGTTTTGTTAGATCCAATTCCTACACGTCTACTCAAACAAGTATTACCTAGTGTTATAGAGCTAGTGTTTAGGTATTTTAAAATTCAAATTCATCCCTTACCTTAGGTTATGTGTCCCCAAATCCTTTTAAGCCTGCCGTTATCAAAACCACTGATTAAAAAGACAATCTTGACCCTTGTGTGATATCTAATTATAGACCAATTTTCAAATCTAGAAATCTTAGAAAAAGCCGTCTATCAGCAGCTCTGTTAGTTACCTCCAAAGGAATGAAATTTATGAAACATTTCAGTCTGGCTTCAGGCCCCCATCATAGTACTGAAACAGCCATTACTTAGGGTACTAAATGACTTGTTAATGTCCTCAGATAAGGGATGTGTTTTCTTTTCTTTGTTCTGTTAGATTTAAGTGCAGCATTTGACACAATAGATTCATGATGTTTTACTAAACAGCCAAGAAAAATACTGTAGGTATTAAGGGATCAGCACTTTCTTGGTTTTAAATCCTACTTAACTGACCTCGCTACCAGTTTGTTCATATAAATAATCTAAGATCTAAGCTCTCAAAAAAAGTGAAGTAATGGTGTGCCTCATCGGGTCAGTGCTTGGCCCGCTTTTATTCTCTCTGTACATGCTGCCACTAGGCTCAGTTATTCGTAAACATGGCATTAGTTTCCACTGCTATGGCAGAATGATACACAGCTGTACATATCAGCCAAAACTAATGACAGCCTTACAATCAAACAAAATCGAGGACTGTGAAAAGGAAATAAAAGATTGGATGTTATTTAATTTCTCTTACTTCTTAACTCAGATAAAACTGAGGTTCTATTAGTGGGGAACCCAAGGCCTGTGAGAGACAGGTTAGCTACATCTATCCTAAATATAGATGGCTGTCCAGTATTGCCTAGTCCGTCTTGTAAAAAACTTAGGTGTCACATTTGATTCAGATCTCTCCCTTTTGATGCGCACATTAGCAGCATCACTCGAATTGCTTTCTTTTTTCAATTACGTAATATCGCTTCTGTCACATTGATTAGATCCTCCTTTGATGCGACACATTAGCAGCATCACCGAATTGCTTTCTTGCAATTACGTAAGATCGCTAAAAACTAGGAAATATCCTCTCTTTTAATGATGCAGAAAAACTTTGTTCATTGCGTTTATAACCTCAAGGGTTTTGGATTACTGTAACGCCTTAACTTACTGGATGCTCTAGTAAATCTATAAATAAACTTCAGTTAGTTTCAGAATGCAGCTGCCCGAGTGCTAACTCAAACTAGAAAATTGATCATATCACACCTGTTCTATCATCACACTACACTGGTTTACCAGTCAAATCCACATTGATTACAAAATACTTCTTATAACTTATAAAGCTCTACATGGCCTGCCCCCACATTATCTGAGTGAACTTTTAGAGTTTTACAATCCAAACTCGTCTACTTTGTTTGCAGAGTGCAGGACTTAGATCCTTTTTAGATCCTAGAATTAAAAAAGTCACAGCAGGGGGAAAGGCTTTCTCATACATGGACCCCCAACTATGGAATAAACTACCCACTTGCGTTCGAGAATTTTCAGAAACTCTCCAAAGTTTTAAGTCTAGGCTAAAGACATACTTATTTAAGCAGGCTTTTGACTAGATTTTTAGACCAGGATGCATGGCTTGGGTTGCTGGGGGCCGGAGTCTGGAGTCATGTCTGGCCTGCCTGCCCTTGTCCGCTAGCCGAGAGTGTCGAGAGGGCGGTCTGGCTGAACTGGGGCTTTGGTCCCCTCATGATCTTGACTCATGCATCCTTGTCTTAGAATAAGGGCAGAGCTGGGGGTTCATACTCAAAGAGTCCTTATGGTGATCAGAGATGTTTGGGTTGCTGTCTTCTGCCGCTCGTGGGGTTGCCAATCTCTCATGTGATCCCTCTTGGCTGTGTTTCCTACCAGTTCTCCTCTTTCTAGCTATGCTGCTATAGCTAATGCTGCCGGGGTCTCATGCTATTACACTTGGCATCAAATGATTGACATGGCTCAGTGATTGTTAATAGACGCTGTGCTCTTAATCAATAAAACTAATTACATTTTCTGTTTTCTCTCCGAGCTGGGTGTTCCGGCAGTTCCAGCCCCACACATGATGTTCTTCTGCTGGAGCTCCACTCAAGCTGCTTGCCGTCATCAGCTCCCTCCAGTTGTACCACCATACCTGGGCCACTTAATGTCCGATGTGCATACTTCACATTTTATTCGAACTTTGACTCCATGACTTTAGTTTCGCTCTTATATTTATCACCTACGCCGCCCAAGGAGGTTGGGTCCTTTTTGAGTCTTGGTCCTCCAAGGTTTCTTCTTCCTAGAATAGGAGTTTTTTCCCTTGCCACTGTCACCCTAGGCTTGCTCAATTTGGGATTGGGACGTAGTTATTAGGAGATAATCTAAACCTGTAAAGTTGCTTTGAGACAATGCTCCATTGTAAAAAGCGCTATATAAATAAATCTGACTTGACTTGACTTGATGCAAAAGTCGTGTACTTATGGATGATGTTTGTGGTGCAAGAAATTTTAAGATTCTCCCCTTTTTTTTTTTTTTTTTTAAATTCAGTGGTGAAAAAGACCAATTTTAACCTGGTACTTAATCCAACAGGCAGCATCACTCACGTCACTCTTCCGTTACCCCACTCCTATGGCATATTGCAGCCGTCATTCGTACACACGTTCATTCGTCCAATCACCTTTTTCTTTTCTAAAGGCAACTTTAACCTGTATCTCACTTCACCTAAACACATTACAGGCCTTACTGGCCCATTGAGGAAACAATCATGTCACAATGCCGCATACATTCCTACACCTGCCAGTCAGCCACATGGCTTGCAGGTTACATCAGGTCAAGCTCGCAACAACGGTCCATCCTACGCTTTTTGCTGATTTAGAGGCCACTTTCACCGCCGGCCGGTAGGTCTCGAGCCAAAACGAAAGCGCCGCACCAAAAGCTTGTAAAGCTTGGGGGCAGTAATTATGCACGCCCACTGAATTTGGATTTTTATGTAAAATTAATTTTATATTAATATTTGAAGTGTTTTATTTTTAATAGCATTTCAGCCACATGACATACAGCACTAAAAACCACTGTGCATAGCACAGCTAGGGGGCAGTAATCATGCACACCCACTGAATTTGGATTTTTATGTAAAATTAATTTTATATTAATATTTGAAGTGTTTTAATTTTAATAGCATTTCAGCCACATGACATACAGCACTGAAAACCACTGTGTATAGCACAGCTAGGGGGCAGTAATCATGAACACCCATTGGATTTTCAATTTTATATAAAATCAGATTTATATTTAATTTTTAAGATTTTTAATTTTAATAGCATTTCAGCCACATGACATACAGCACTGAAAACGACTGTGCATAGCACAGCTAGGGGGCAGTAATCATGCACACCCATTGGATTTTCAATTTTATGTAAAATAAATTTTATATTAAATTTTAAATTGTTTTAATTTTAATTGCATTTCAACCACATGACATACAGCACTGAAAACTACTGTGTATAGCACAGCTAAGGGGCAGTAATCATGCACACCTACTGGATTTTCAATTTTTTGTAAAATCAATTTTATATTAAATTTTTAGGATTTTAATTTTAATATCATTTCAGCCACATGACATACAGCACTGAAAAACACTGTGCATAGCACAGCTAGGGGGCAGTAATCATGCACACCCACTGAATTTGGATTTTATGTAAAAAATTAATTTTATATTATATTTGAAGTGTTTTTAATTTTAATAGATTTCAGCCACATGACATACAGCACTGAAAAAACCACTGTGTATAGCACAGCTAGGGGGCAGTAATCCATGCCACACTCACTGAATTTGGATATTTATGTAAAATTAATTTTATATTAATAATGATTTGAAGTGTTTTAATTTTAATAGCATTTCAGGCCACATGACATACAGCACTAAAAACACTGTGTATAGCACAGCTAGGGGGCAGTAATCATGCACACCTACTGGATTTTCAATTTTACATTAAATTTTAAATTGTTTTAATTTTAATAGCATTTCAGCCACATGACATACAGCACTAAAAAAAAACACTGTGTATAGCACAGCTAAGGGCAGTAATCATGCACACCTACTGAATATTTGGATTTTTATGTAAAATTAATTTTATATTAATATTTGAAGTGTTTTTAATTTTAATATACATTTCAGCCAAATGACACACAGCACTAAAAAACACTGTGCATAGCACAGCTAGGGGGCAGTATCAGGCACACCCACTGGATTTGGATATTTATGTAAAATTAATTTTATATTAATATTTGAAGTGTTTTAATTTTAATAGCATTTTTCAAGCCACATGACATACAGCACTTAAAAACACTGTGTATAGAACAGCTAGGGGGGCAGTAATCATGCACACCTGACTGGATTTTTTTCAATTTTACATTAAATTTTTAATTTTTTAATTTTAATAGGCATTTCAGCCACATGACATACAGCACACTAAAAAACACTGTGTATAGCAACAGCTAAGGGGCAGTAATCATGCACACCCTACTGAATTTGGATTTTTATGTAAAATAAATTTGATATTAATATTTGAAGTGTTTTAATTTTAATAGGCATTTCAGCCACATGACATAAGGCACTGAAAACCACTGTGTATAGCCACCAGCTAGGGGGCAGTAATCATGCACACCCATTGGATTTTCAAATTTTATGTAAAATCAGATTTATATTAAATTTTAAGATTTTTTAATTTTAATAGCATTTCAGCCACATGACATACAGCACTGAAAACCACTGTGCATAGCACAACTAGGGGGCAAGTAATCATGCACACCACTGGATTTTCAATTTTATGTAAAATCGATTTTATATTAAAATTCTTTAAGATTTTTTAATTTTAATAGCATTTCAGCCACATGACATACAGCATGAAAAACCACTGTGCATAGCACAGGTAGGGGGCATAATCATGTACACCCACTGAATTTTGGATTTTCATGTAAAAATTAATTTATATTAATATTTTGAAGTGTTTTAATTTTTAATAGCATTTTTCAGCCACATGACATACAGCACTGAAAACTACTGTGCATAGTACAGCTAGGGGGGCCAGTAATCATAAACACCTACTGGATTTTCAATTTTGTGTAAAATCAATTTTATATTAAATTTTAAATTTGTTTTAATTTTAATAGCATTTTAGCCACATGACATACAGCACTAAAACACTGTGTATAGCACAGCTAGGGGGCAGTAATCATAGGGAAAAACACACCTACTGGATTTTCAATTTTATGTAAAATCAATTTTTATATAAAATTTTAAATTGTTTTAAATTTTAATAGCATTTCAGCCACATGACATACAGCACTAAAAACCACTGTGCATAGCACAGCTAGGGGGCAGTAATCATGCACACCCACTGGATTTTCAATTTTATGTAAAATCAATTTTATATTAAATTTTAAATTGTTTTAATTTTAATAGCATTTTAGCCACATGACATACAGCACATAAAACCACTGTGTATAGACCTTTAATTTACCGGTAGCTTAAAAATGTCCTTGCCAAAACTTTTCTGCAGCGTGTCTGTACGGTAAACGGTTCGAGCTGTGTTAATCACAGAAATGTGTGGCAGAAAAAGAACTGACAAGAATTCTAAGAAGTATGAAAGACAACAATATACAGTGCTTTTCCAACCATGTATAATCTTCATGTACTACTTTTGGAATAAGTTTAAAGATTAAAAAAGTGTCTAGTTTAACACAAAGTCTTGACAGAATTTAAAAAATGAAATCCCACCTCAGTTCAGTTAATTATAAAAATGTTCATATAATTTCAATAACACCAAAGTCTTAAAACCTAACAGCCTTGTTTTGCACTGCAGGGATTATTTCAAGAGGCATCATAACCGGTATGGTAAAAAAGACTGGGTCTATGTCAAGTGGACGGCCAGGAAAATTTATCATACAAAGCAGACGGATGGAGCCAGTTGTGGAGTTTTTGTAATGAATGTAAATTTACATTTGTACTATGTTAATTCTTGAATTGGTTAATTATTAAATTAAAAGTGTATGGAGCAACAATGCCAATATAGCAAAATAGTAGTAAACCTAACAGCTGAAACAGGATGATGGTGAAAATTCTTTATGTAATTTGAACATGTTTAAGCAAATAATTTTGTGTATATACAGTTGTGTGCAAAGTTTGGTGCCCCTAGTTAAATTGCTTGTTTGATTTTCTAAGTGAAAATAACTGAGACATATCCTCTACAAAGACCCCACTTTGACATTTATTTACTGAACCTAACATACTTGAAACAATAATGGCCTAGCCATGTTTTTCCATACATGTTAAACCCAGTAAATATAGAGAAATATAGACACTGTGCACAAAACTGCCTTATTTCTGTTTGTTTTCTATAAAGCAGGTGTAAGAATCTCCTGGAGTTTCCTGGAGTCCTGGAGACCACACTCCTTCACAGTTTGTTGATTTTTCTACCAATGCATATTTGATTGATTTGTACCTTTACGGGACCATGTCTCTCAACTAATTTCAGTTCTGGTATGTCTGATTACATATTCTGGACATTTTAAGATTTGAAGTTAGAGTTGAAGTGTAACTATTTGTGTTATGCAAGTAAACACAAATAGTTGTGAAATCCTGAAAGAGCTGAGTGGGGATACAGTGTTGGTTTATTCACTGAGGGAACTTTAATCTAATTTATTTGTATTTTCTTTTCTTTGCTGTTATTTCTTACAATCTAAATTTGCATTGCCTTAGAGTTGCAGGTCACTCACCGTTAAGTATTTTTTTCCCTTAAAACAGATGGCTGAAGACATTGTTTCCTGAAATTCCCACTCTTGCATCTTACAGATCCAATGTGACGCATGCCAACAGTGGTACCACACTACGTGTACAAAAATGAGCCACAGCAAGTTTGGGCATGCAAGTAACCAAAGCTGGGAAGTGGTCTATGCTGAGTCTGTAACATTTATGAGCAATGTTACTTAATATAGTGGAAGAATAACTGTGTTTTTTTACATTTCACTGTCCTTTTGCATCAACTACAAACGAACATGTGACAAATAAAAATCTTGAATCTTTTGAGATGTTTTTTTTAGAAAACACGGTCATTACTTAGTATCTGGATAATTGATCGTTTGTTTTAGATTTGTTTATAATCTATTTTTCACCAGATGTTTATTTTTATGTTATAGAATCTGTTTAAAATACATTTAGCATGTTTCCCACTTTACAGACTTGGACAAAATTGTTGGTACCCCCCAGTTAAGGAAAGAAAAACCCACAATGGTAACAGAAATAACTTTAATCTGACAAATGTAATAATAAATACAAAGTCTATGAAAATGAACAAATAAAAGTTGGACATTGCTTTTCAACCAAGCTTCAACAGAATTATTTAAAAAAATAAACTCATGGAACAGGCCTGGACAGAAATGATGGTACCCTTAACTTAATATTTTGTTGCACAACCTTTGGAGGCTATAACTGCAATCAAATGATTCTTGTATCTGTCAGTGAGACTTCTGCACCTCTCAGCAGGTACTTTGGCCCACTCCTCATGAGTGAACTGCTCCAGCTGTCTCAGATTTGAAGGGTGCCTTTTCCAGACGACATGTTTCAGCTCCTACCAAAGATGCTCAGTAGGATTTAGGTCAGGGCTCATAGAAGGCCACTTCAGAATAGTCCAGTGTTTCCTCTTAGTCATTCTTGGGTGTTTTTACTTGTGTGTTTTAGGTCATTATCCTGTTGCAAGACCCATGACCTGCGACTGAGGCCAAGCTTTCTGACACTGGGCAGCACATTTCTCTCTAGAATTCCTTGATAGTCTTGTGACTTCATTGTACCCTGCACAGATTCAAGACACCCTGTGCCAGATGCAGCAAAGCAGCC
>JAJAGP010004231.1:0-53931 GCA_025084515.1 Ancistrus triradiatus | reverse complement strand
CTCCTGGGTCTCGTTTCCACTCACCGGTGCACTGTTTTCAGTTGCCATGCTCAGTCAATGTATTCAGAGCTGCACTAGCAGTGGCGGGCTAAGCGGCTAGCTCCGTTGCAAATAACAATTGAGCACTATTAAGGTTCCGGGTGTAACTATTCTTTAAAAGTTAGTTCCGCATTAGCTACGTTCATTGATTTCGCATGTTTTTATAGACTGCATGTACCGTGTATTCTGCGTGCGATTGCGTGAACTGAACCGTGACGATTCATAAAGAATACACGTACCATTACACCCCTATTCAGTATATTGTAATTTTGTCTCTTTCTGTGTGTGAGCATATCAGGTGAGCCTGAGCATGTCAGAGGTAGGTGAGTGTCTTCTGTGTGTTTAGCACCTGCAGGTGGAAACACTAAAACTCATTTGAAAATTGACTTTGGGAGCTTTGATTCTCGTCGGAAACATGATTTTTTTTAGGACTCGTTTGGGAAACTGGTGAGCTCTTGCTCTTGTCCGTTTGGGCACTTTGCTTCAGCTCACATTCCCATTCTGACCCTGGTCGTTTGCTTTCTCCATGGATTTCAGTTGCTTCTTGCATTTAATTTTTGTGTTGTTCTTCAGGGTTGTAAGTGGTGATGGGTGCTGGTGCCTGTTTCCTTCCCTTCCTTTCCCTTTCCCCCTTTCCCTACTCTGGCATCCCAATCCGAGACTGGGATGTAACAGATTTGGGGGCTCGTCTGAGATCTCTCTTTTTATTAAGAGGTGAGCCAGTTCACCAGTTGCATGCTGTTTCGTGTCAGACAGTCCATCATTTATTTGTTACCGAGAACAGGACAGACCCACAGGAATCCCATCTTCCATTCAGATTTATACTTTGGCAGCCATTTCATGGGTGGACGTGCATCGGAAGGCATTTCTAAATCTGTGCCAAGGACAACAATGACACACCATCGTACACAGAGCTAGCCTGTCTCTGTCCTGTCTGTTCTCTGCCGATTATGTGCTTCTCTACTTGTTTCTTGTGAAACTGGTTTGAATTTATTCACTTTGAGGTCATTCTGACAACAGTGTATGAAAAATGGGAACGACTATATGGAACTAATTGTATTCTGTATTGATTCAATAAAGGTGGATGTTGGCCTGTAAGTTGGCTGCAAAGTATATGCCCCTCTATGCCTGACTCTCCCACCTCCATCAGCATTGACGTGCACAGCATACCTATGTTACCACTCGCTCCAGATCATACTCCTTCAGTAAGCATGCCTGGTCCTAATTTTGATGTTAGTCATCACATTGCTCTAGTTCCCATGTTTAGAGGGCATGCAGTTGATGCTTATTTTCTAATTTTGCCACTATACTTTGTACGCTTATTATTAAGACACTGTGTGGATTTATTCACAAACCTAAGGAAGTTTGTTCTGCTCATACACAAGCAGACGTTAAATAGTGATTTGGTGAAGGCTATGGTGCCCATGTTTATGAACATGTTCTTGATGCTTAATGACAAGCCTTTAGGAAGTTCGCAAAAAGGACCTCGCAATCTTGTGTGGCATTCGCCAATGTTAAAATGGTTCTATTTGAGAAATGGCGAATTTTGAGGACCTTGAGAAGCTACTTCTATTTAAGGGGTGTCTGCTGTGTTTTGGCTCAAGCTGCAACATTAACAAATGAGTATATGTTAACACACAAGCCCATGTTCACAGCACCTCCATCTCCTGGAATGTACAGACTGGGAAGTAACAGCACAACACACACCAATAAATAAAGATCAATTCATTTTCCCTGTTGGAAAGGCTCATGATGCAGCTTACAAAGTGTTTAGAATAACCTGAGTGAATGTGATCAGCGGGGACAGGATGTAATGAACACTGAAATACATCATACTGACCTCAGATCAGCAGTACAGCCTCCATCACTGAGGTAAAGTGGAGGATCCATTGACCGGTTGCTCTTCATGGACACACAGCTGGGTTCAGGTGAGTCTGACTCCTTTTCCTGAAACATACTGAAAAACAAATCATTCTATACTTTACAGAATCACTTAATCTCTCTTTACAGCTGATCCAGAGGTGGGAACAATTCACCATGTTGCAAGTAACAAGTAAATCTCAAGTTCTAAGTCAATACAAGCAAATTTGTGTGAAGTCCCAAGTCTTAAATTTTCATGTCCTGTTCAAGTCACCAAATGCCAGATGAGGTTGTTTTAGTGTGTTTAGTGTTTTTAAATATGACTGCAATAAGTACATATTCCTGAAGAATATTTGGTTTGATTTAGGTTGGTTATTCATTGAAGTATTACGTCTGCTTTTATAACTATACTGTAAGCTCAGAATATGTTCCTCTAAAGCTAATGGAGCAGACTCTGAGATTAGATCAGTACCACATATTTAAAAACTTCAGTACAAATTCATACTGAAACCATCATCATGATGCTTCTCAAATTAAGACTTAGTTACATGAGATCACACCGTACTCATAATCACACACAGTCTGCCTGTCCCCGCCTCTCTGTTTGTCTTTAACAGGTCATGTCACTCGAGTCTACACCTATAGTGTGTATCACTGTTGCTGAATTATCCTAAATTTCCTTCAGGATCAATTAAGTGTCTGTCTCCCTCTGATCTGATCAATAACATGAGCTTTAGTGAGTTGCATTAGTTAAGCTGAATTTCTCTAATTCCTGATGTCCTCTGTTTAATTTATGTTAGTAAATGTGAAAGCATTAAGACTTGTCTTTCAGGCTCTTCTCTCACCTCTCCTCTTCCTCTGGATCCTGTTTATCAGAGAGATCCGTTATGGAGAGCTCACCTCCAGATTACACCTGATCACCTGCACACACACATTTACAGCAACATTACAGCACAGGAACACGATTTGGGAGAGACGGTACAGGGCATGTTACTTCAGTTCTGATTGGGGTTAAATGTGACGTCAGACCTTTGTTGCATCAGACCAGGAAACGTCATTGTCTAAAGCTAAATTTGATTCAACTTTATTGTCACTGGGCAAAGTATGAATAAAAAGCCATTGAAATGCAGTAACAAAAGGTGCTTAAAGGCGTAAATCACACTGTTATAAAAATCTTTTTATTCAGAGATTATAACTTTAGATTCAGGAGTGCTGTGTGACAAAAGGGTCGCAGCAAAAGTGAAAGAAAAGGTTTATAAGAGAGTAGTGAGACCAGCCTTGTTGTATGGGTTAGAGACAGTGGCACTGACAAAGAGACAGGAAGCAGAGCTGGAGGTGGCAGAAATATAGTTATTATTATTATTATTTCATAAGGTACAGTGAAAAATGCTCCAAAAGATATACAACACATCTGCTTTTCGTTCAGCGTTTAATTAATTTTGTTACATAGAATGAAAAATACAAAACTTCACAATGTACAATCACCGTGCAATAAAATAAAAGAGTAGTAAATAAATGCAATACTTAATTACTGGTGTGCAAACAGCAAAGGTTAAAGGCTACAGACTGCAAGCATGTCTAACTTGGATGTAGTGAAGAATGCTCATACTTAAACTTATCTGTAGGTTTACCTTGATGATGAATGAACCAAAATAAAGTTTTTACCATGATGTCACATAATAAAAAACAGTTTTTACAACAAGGCCATAGCTCTGTTAAACATCATGTGACATGTCAGTGGGTCATGTGCAGTTTCATATTTCATTTCAAATGAGTCAGTATCATTTACACCATTTAGCATTCACCAGTCTCAATGGATCAATGTGCAATTTTCCGAAAGTGCACTTTCAAATTCTACCTCAAATGGGTCACGTGCAATCACTTGGTCAATTGATTGTTGATTTATATGTAGTGCAAATATTGTCTTTTTCTTCTTATGTGTTTTTGATCATTTTTATTTTTGATTTCTTTAGTGTTCTTTTAAAATTATAAATAATAATAATAATACATTTTATTTATAAGCGCCTTTCACGACACTCAAGGACACTTTACAGAATATAGATAAAGCAAACATACAAGAAACACCAACAATACAAACATTACAGAGAGTAGGCTATTTTGAACAGGTGAGTTTTGAGTCTAGATTTAAAAACAGGAAGAGACTGGATATTACGGATGTCGGGAGGGAGGGAGTTCCAGAGTTTGGGAGCAGAGCGGCTGAAAGCTCTGCCCCCCATGGTACTCAGACGAGCAGAAGGCAAAGAGAGATGAGTGGAAGAGGAGGATCTAAGCGTGCGAGAGGAAGTTGCTATATTGATAAGATTTGAGAGATATGGGGGAGCAAGATTATGGATAGCCTTGAATGTATAGAGAAGAATTTTGAAATTGATTCTATATTTAACAGGAAGCCAGTGAAGCTGTTGAAGGACAGGTGTAATGTGATGAAAGGAAGGAGTTTTAAAAATAATACGAGCAGCCGCATTCTGAACCAGCTGAAGCTTATGGATGGATTTTTGAGGAAGGCCGAAGAGGAGAGAATTACAATAATCAATACGGGAGGGTGACAAGACTATAAACAAGAATAGAGGCAGTATGGGGGGGTAAGTGAGGAGCGTAGACGATTGATGTTACGGAGATGAAAATATGCAGACTGTGTTAGATTACTGATGTGAGAGTGAAAAGAAGAGCTGTCAGGGATGACACCCAGACTCTTAACCTGAGGTGAGGGAGAAACTAAGGAGCTGTCAATCGGAATGGAGAAACTGTCAACTTTAGATAGTGTGGATTTGGAACCGCAGAGCAATATTTCAGTTTTATCACTATTGAGTTTTAAGAAGTTAGAGGTGAACCATGTTTTTATTTCAGATAGACAATTTAAAAGGGATAGGGTGAAACAAAGTACTTGGGTTTACCAATAGGTAAAGCTGAGTGTCATCCGCATAGCAGTGAAATCGAATTAATCTGCGAAATAATATCGCCAAGGGGCAAAGTAAATGATAAAAGGAGGGGCCCCAGCACAGAAAACCCTGGGGCACTCCAGATAAAACCAAAACAGGGTAAGACTGAGATCTGAAGGATTTGAGTTGGCGGCCAGAGAGATATGAATGAAACCAGTCAAGTGCAATATGGTTAAGGCCTATGGAATATAGTCTATTTAAAAGAATAGTAAATGAGAGATAGTGTCAAAGGCTGCGCTCAGATCAATAGAATGAGAAATAGAAATAACCAATAACCCAGAATCCGCTGCCATGAGAAGGTTCACTGTGTGATCTTGATACGAGCAGTTTTTCTGTTGCTGGTGAAGGGGACTAAAACCAGACTGGGAATTGGGTTCATAGAGGGCAAATTTTTTCAGATAGAACGTAAGAAGTTTTGAGTTGTCAATAACTTTTTCAAAGTATTTTTGGGATAAAGAAGATTAGAAATGGGGCGAAAGATTATTAAAATTATTAATTGTGCATTCTGAGCAGTTTTTTTCAAAATAGGAGTAATTGCAGCATTTTAAGAGTATAGGGACAATTTCCACTAGTAGTTGAGGAAATGAATAATGGCAGTTAATGAGGGGGAGCAAGAGAAATACAGGATTTAACCTAAAGCTGTATGGAAAGATCAGCTGACATTTAGAAGACTTTGATTTGATAATAATATCGGAATGACAGATTATCTGGGAGTTGAAAACAGGAGAGAGACTGACTATGAGAAAGAGGTACAGAAAAGGAGAGAGGCATACGATTAGGACAGATGTTCTGGTGGATTTTACAAATTTTTTCACTAAAGAACATCATTAAAGAATTACAGGTGTCAGTTGAGTAAAAGTGGGAGGGTAGGGAGGCTGTGGGCTGGAGAAATTTGTTAACTAGAGACAAGAGTGTTTTAGTGTTCCCTTCATTAGAACTGATTAGACCAGAGTAGTATAGCGATTTTGCTTGAACAATTGTATCCTTATAATGAAATGTGTGTGTTTTGTGCATTTCTTTGTGGATAGTAAGACCAGATTTTCTATAGAGTCGCTCGAGTTGACGAGCTTTGGCTTTCATAAGCCGGAGTTCAGAGGTGTACCAAGGGGCAGAATGAGAGAAGGATGGGTTTTCACTGGAGCAAGAAAATTCAGAATTTCAGTTAGACTGTTGTTATAGTGAGCAACAAGGCTGTCAGGTGAGGATGAATTTTCCATGTTCGGAATATTGTCAAGGCTGGAGGTTAGGACATCCTTATTAATGTCTTTGATGTTCCTAAATGAGATCAGATGTGGTGGCTTGGTTTTGGAGAGACAGAGTATAATTTTAAATGAGAGAAAGAAATGATAAGTTACATGAAGATCATCAGCTGCACAGTTTGAGGGGATGAGACCGGAACAACAAATTAAGTCTAATGTGTGTCCTCTTGTGTGGGTAGGAAAATCGATGAACTGATTAAATCCAAAATTCTCAAGGCAGGAGGAGAAGTCTTTGGTGAGAGGAAGAGTACTGCAGTCCATGTGTATGTTGAAATCCCCCAGCAATATTACATTAGGTGACAAAGTAGATAGATGAGTGAGTAGAGAGGCAAAGTCAGTTAGAAAGTCCTTGCGTGGCTTAGGAGGACGATAAATAGTGGCAATGATAGTAGGACAAGGTCCAGGCAGTTCGCATGCTAAACATTCCAGTGAACTGTAAGCAGGTACAGACACCGAGAGTACTTGTTTGTACCAAGTATATTATTTGTACCAAGGGGGGTGGGGGGATATCTTCTTGGTTCTTGAAGACATTTCACCTCCCATCTGAAAGGCTCCTTCAGTTCTATAAACTAATGTTGACTCCCAGGTATTTAACCCTAGTGGTCCTTAGAGTCCTTGACTCACCCTGTCAATATATGAGCTGTTAGGATCACAGGAGCCATCATGTGAGTCGTTACAGTCACATAGTTCGAAGGGTGAATGGGGGTTAAACCTCCTGGGAATGGATCTCAATACTGCTTTGTAGGTGGCTGATAGGTGGTGACGTAAACCACCTCCTGTGTTCAAACCACCTTCCCCTAGCCCTTAAGTACCAGTCAGGAGGGCTGTTTGCTCTGTTCTGCCCCCTGGTGGATATAACTGTTGGTGCTCCACATTCACTGAAGCTACAAAAGTGTCCTATAAAGGTGTGGAAGTTCAGCACGATTCCAAGGACACCACATAGGGCCCAGAGGAGCCAGCAGATTAAAGCACCAGCAGCCTAAAAATTCTTACTGGAAATATTTACTGGTGGAAGGACCTTTGGTCAGTACTCTAGTACCTTAGTTAGACTAGACACAAATTGCTACACAGAGATTAAAAACAAGTCCTCGGGCCAAGTCAGTAACTCACTGCAATTTCTGCAGATTTCTTTTTTAGATCCTCTTGTAGATCAGAGAGAAGCTTCATCATCAATTCTCCTAGACTGTTGTAGCTCAAATCCAGTTCTCTCAGGTATGATGATGGATTTGATCTCAGTGCTGAAGCCAGAGCACCAAAACCTTCATCTGTTATATTGCAGTCAGACAACCTGCAGAGAAACACAAAGGAAAATAAACTATATACAGTTACATATCAAAGCAGAACAACAACACTGGTGCTGGAGATAGGTCTTAGAAAGCAGGTGTCTGATATTGTGAGTGGATGTGTGGTCAGAAAGATCTTACTTCAGTATCTCCAGGTTACAGTGTGAATTCTCCAGTCCAGTAGAGAGCAGCATCACTCCTGAATCCTGCAGCTTATTATGACTCAGGTCCAGCTCCCTCAGTCTGGAGGAGATTGAACTGAGGACTGAGGACAGAGCTGCACAGCTTTCCTCTGTAAGATCACACCGATGCAGCCTGATAGAGAAATGAAGACAGTATGTAACGATAAATCTACGAAAATACCATATCAATACAAGTTGCTTCGACTAAATCAAGTGCTATTTAAACTCCCAGATGTAGCGAATAACAGCTGGTTCTTGTAGTCATCATTTAAAATGCAGTTAAAATGGGCCACTGTAAAGACCTGACCGACTTCAAACCCTGAACTGGCAACAGGGTCTTGGGCACCAAAAGCCACATCGATGTATGAGGTCACAACCTAACTGACCAAAGGGCTAATATGACAAAAAGTGGGCAGGTGAGCCTCAGAACTGAACCTTGGATCAATAGAAATCTTTTCGAAATATGAAATCTAGTTTCACAAAAGAAAGATCTGACCTCAGTATCTCCAGGTTACAGTGTGGATTCTCCAGTCCATCAGAGAGCAGCATCAATCCTGAATCCTGCAGCTTATTCTCACTCAGGTCCAGCTCCCTCAGTCTGGAGTAGTTTGAACTGAGGACAGAGGACAGAGCTGCACAGCTTTCCTTTGTCAGATCACACTCGGAAAGCCTGGTGTAGAGATAAAAACAGTTATTTTATCTGTACAGATCCAGGAGAAGCTCAAATAAAAATAAAAATTGGCCACTGTAAAGACCTGAGCAACTTCAAACCCTGAAGTGACAACAGGGTCTTGGGTAAAGGGCTAATATGACAAATAATGGACATATTTTAGAAATATGAACACCAGTGACTCAAAAGAAAGATCTCACCTCAGTATCTCCAGCTTACAGTGTGGATTCTTCAGTCCAGCAGAGAGCAGCATCACTCCTGAATCCTGCAGCTTATTCTCACTCAGGTCCAGCTCCCTCAAACTAGCAGAGTTTGAACTGAGAACTGAGGACAGAGCTGCACAACCTTTCTTTGTAATTTCACTCTTGGAAAGCCTGGTGTAGAGATAAAAACAGTTATTTCATCTGTACAGATCCAGGCTCAAATAAAAGTCTGAATGCCATAAACACGTCTACCAGAACAACTGATAGTAACGTAAGTTTTGGCATTTAGGCTGCTGATCCCGATCCCCTCCATAAATTGATAAAATACTCACAGAGCTTTTCTGGAAGCTTTCACAACTGGTAGCAGCCTCAGGAGCATTTCCTCAGAAAGATCATATTTCCTCAAGTTAAATTCATCCAGATCCTGATCTGAGTTCAACAACACAAACACCAGAGCTGCCCACTGAGCAGGAGAGAGTCTGACTCCACTGAGACGGCGGAAACGTCCTCGATTCACATAATCTTGTACTTCCTGTTGTAGAGATTGATCATTCAGTTCATTCAGACAGTGGAACAGATTGATGGATTTCTCTGGAGAGAGATTCTCCCTGAGCTTCTCCTTGATGTACTGCACTGTTTCCTCTTTGCTGTGAGAGCTACTTCCTGTCTGTGGCAGGACGCCTCGTAAGAGAGTCTGATTGGACTCCAGTGAGAGACCCATGAGGAAGCGGAGGAAAAGGTCCAGGTGTCCAATCTCACTCTGTAAGGCCTTGTCCACTGCACTCTTCAGGAACTCAGACATGTTTGGCTTGTTGTAAAGTTCAGACAGATCAGTGGTTGGTTCTTCTGTTAGATTTTTATTGATGAAGGTGAGAAAAGCAAATAAAGCAGCCAGAAACTCCTGAACACTCAGATGTACAAAGTTGAAGATCTTCTCCAGGTACAGTCCAAACTCCTCTCTGAAGATCTGGGTGCAGACTCCTGAGTACACTGATGCTTCTCTCACATCAATGCCACACTCTCTCAGGTCTTCCTCATAGAAAATCAGGTTTCCTTTTTCCAGCTGTTGGAAAGCCAGTTTTCCCAGAGAAAGAATGCTCTCTCTGCTCTGCTCAGGATCCAGCTCATATTTCCCATGGTACTTTTGGTCCTTGTGTTTGATCTGAAAGATCAGGAAGTGGGTGAACATCTGAGTCAGAGTTTTGGGGATCTCTCCACCTTCTGCTTTACCCAGCATTCTCTCTAGAACAGAGGCTGAAATCCAGCAGAAGACTGGAAGGTGGCACATGATGTAGAGCTTCTGAGGACTTCTGTGGTGTGATTTGATGGCCGGTTCTGATGACTGATATCTTCCTGAAAGTACTCCTTCTTTCTCAGGATCTCTGAACCCTCGATCTCTGGTTACTTGGGCACACACTCAGGAGGGATCTGATTGGCTGCTGCTGGTCGAGAGGTTATCCAGAGGAGAGCAGAGGGAAGCAGATTCCCCTCCATGAGGTTCAACAGCAGAACATCCACTGAGGCTGATTCTGTTACATCACACACAATCTCATTATTCTGGAAATGTAGAGGAAGTCGACACTCATCCAGACCATCAAAGATGAACACCACTTTGTAGGAATCACAATCTATTAATTCTACTCTTTTTATTTGTGGGAAAAACTGATGAAGAAGGTCCATCAGACTGAGCTTCTTCTGCTCCATCAAATTCAGTTCCCTAAAAGGAAGTGGAAACATGAACATGACGTCCTGATTTGCTTTTCCTTCAGCCCAGTCCAGAATGAACTTCTGCACCGAGACTGTTTTTCCAATTCCAGCGACTCCTTTAGTCAGCACACTTCTGATGGACTTGTCTTTAAAGAGCTCATTACATTTGATGGGTCTCTCCTGTACTGCTGGTCTCCTGGATGCTGTCTCAATGTGTCTGACCTCATGTTCATTATTGATCTCTCCACTCCAACCCTCTGTGGATGTAGAGCTCTGTGTAGAACTCATTCAGACGGGATGAGCTTCCATGTGACAGATTCCTTCAGCAATTTTTTATACATTAAAACAGTCTGGATTTGAAGGTTTGTTGAGGTACAGAGATCAGCTCTAGCTATTCTGAACAAAGACAAAAGGATATTAAAATAAAATATTTTACTACATTACAACTAAATTATTTATGTGATGTTTGCCTGTTTCTTCTCATGTCTGCATGAGTTTTCCAGACATATGACGATAATGTAATAATGAGATACCAAGGGTAGGACAATGAAACTGAAAAACAAACCTGTATTTTAGCCACAATAATTATAGTATGCTTGTAGGGCCTCCTTTTGCAGCCAATACAGCACAATTCGTTCTTGGAAATGACATTATAAAGTCTGCACAGTGTCAGAGGGATTTGAAGCCTTCTTCTTGCAGGAAGTGGCCAGGTCACCTAGTGAGCGGTGGAGGAAAAACGTTTCCTTAACGCGCTTCTCCAAAACACCCCAAGTTGGCTCGATAATATTTACTATTCTACTAATAAACTGGTGACTGTGCAGGGCCATGGGTAGAGAGTGTTCAACCTCACTTTCATGTTCATCAAACCATCCTGAGCTATGGTAGTCACCCATAATGTTGTGTGCATGCAGATTGAGCCAAAAAACTGGTCTTACCTGCTAAATTTGAACCTTCACACTCTGCTCTTACTGGTGCACTGTGCAATTTAATGAAGATGGGCAGCCGGACAGGTCCAATTTAGAACATGAAGCCCCCACACTAAAAATGACAGGTGGTTTCATTTCATGTCTAACCCTGTATGTGTCAGTATGAACCAGTAGAATCTCTCTAAAGAAACTGATGGATTCATTAGCAAGATACAGAGCTTTTACTGTCTGCCAGTGGCGTTAGCTAGATCTGGCAACCTGTTCATTGAACAGCCAGCTTCATCTCTTCCGCCTGCTGGGATCAAGTCAAGTTCAAGTCAGGATTATTTATATAGCGCTTTTTACAATGGAGCATTGTCTCAAAGCAACTTTACAGGTTTAGATTATCTCCTAATAACTACGTCCAATCTCAAATTGAGCAAGCCTAGGGCGACAGTGGCAAGGAAAAACTCCCCAGTTCTAGGAAGAAACCTTGGGAGGACCAAGACTCAAAAAGGGACCCAACCTCCTTGGGCGGCGTAGATGATAAATCTAAGAGCGAACTAAAGTCATGGAGTCAAAGTTTGAATAGAATGTGAAGTATGCACATCGACATTAAGTGGCCGGGGTATGATGATAAATCTAAGAGCGAAAACTAAAGTCATGGAGTCATGGTCGAATAAAATGTGAATTATGCACAGTGGAGCTCCATCAGATGTAACCAATGTGTGGGGCCGGAAAATGCCCGGAAAACACAGCTCGGAGAGAAAAACAGAAATGTAATTTAGTTTATTGATTTAAGAGCACAGTGTTTATTAAAACAATCAACTGATGCCATGTCAATCACTGATTGCCAAAGCAAAGGGTTTTAGCATGAGACCCCGGCAGCATAGCTTATAGCAGCATAGCCACTAGAAAGATAGACAAGAGGAGAACTGGGTAGGAAAAACAGCCAAGGGGATACATGAAGACATTGGCAACCCCCGAGCGGCCCAGAAGACAGCAAACCAAAAGTCTCTGATCACCATAAGGGACTCGTGCTATGAACCCTCAGCTCTGCCCTTAATCTAAAGCAAGAATGCATGAGTCAAGATCACGAGGACCGAAGCCCAGTTCAGCCAGACCACCCACTCGACACTCCCGGCTAACGGACAAGGCAGGCAGGCCAGACATGACTCCAGACTCTGGCCCCAGTGACCCAAGCCATGCATCCTGGTCTAAATCTAGTCAAAAGCCTGCGCAAATAGGTATGTCTTTAGCCTAGACTTAAAATTTGGAGAGTGTCTGAGTCTCGAACAAAAGTGAGAAGTTTATTCTATAGTTGGGGGGCCATGTATGAGAAAGCCTTTCCCCCTGCTGTGACTTTTTTAATTCTAGGAACTAAAAGAAGTCCTGTACCCTGTGAACGAAGTAGACGAGTTGGACTGTAAAACTGACTCAGATAATGTGGGGCCAGGCCATGTAGAGCTTTATAAGTGATAAGATGTATTTTGTAATCAATAAAATGCGGAATTTGACTGGTAACCAGTGCAGTGATGATAGAACAGGAGTGATATGAACAAATTTTCTAGTTCGAGTTAGCACTTGGGCGGCTGCATTCTGAACTAACTGACGTTTATTTATAGATTTACTAGAGCATCCAGTAAGTAAGACGAAACAAGTTTCTCTGCATCGTTAAAAGAGAGGATATTTCTAAGTTTAGCAATATTACGTAATTGAAAGAAAGCAATTCGAGTGATGCTGCTAATGTGTGCATCAAAGGAGAGATCTGAATCAAATGTGACCCCTAAGTTTTTTACAGACGGACTGGGCAATACTGGACAGCCATCTAGATTTAGGATAGATGTAGCAAACCTGTCTCTCACAGCCTTGGGTCCCACTAATAGCACCTCAGGTTTGTCTGAGTTAAATAATAGAAAATTAAATAACATCCAATCTTTTATTTCCTTTACACAGTCCTCAATTTTGTTGATTGTAAGGCTGTCATTAGGTTTGGCCGATATGTACAGCTGTGTATCATCTGCATAGCAGTGGAAACTAATGCCATGTTTACGAATAACTGAGCCTAGTGGCAGCGTGTACAGAGAGAATAAAAGCTGGCCAAGCACTGACCCCTGAGGCATGCCATACTTCACTTTTGAGAGCTTAGACCTTAGATTATTTATATGAACTGGTACCGGTCAGTTAAGTAGGATTTAAACCAAGAAAGTGCTGATCCCTTAATACCTACAGTATTTTCTAGTCTATTTAGTAAAACATCATGATCTATAGTGTCAAATGCTGCACTTAAATCTAACAGAACAAGAAATTAAAAACATCCCTTATCTGAGGACATTAACAAGTCATTTAGTACCCTAATTAATGCTGTTTCAGTACTATGATGCCAGACTGAAATGTTTCATAAATTTCCTTCCTTTGGAGGTAACTGCAGAGCTGCTAATAGACGGCTTTTTCTAAGATCTTTTACAGAAATGGTAGATTTGAAATTGGTCTAGAATTAGATATCACACAAGGGTCAGGATTGGCTTTTTTTAATCAGTGGTTTGATAACGGCACACTTAAAGGATTTGGGCACATAACCAAAGGTAAGGGATGAATTTAAAATAACTAACACTGGCTCTATAACACTGGGTAATACTTGTTTGAGTGAACGTGTAGGAATTGGATCTAATAAACATGTTGATGACTTAGACGAGCTGATCAGTGCGGATAGTTCAGTATTAGTAATTGGGGTAAAAGATTATTAAACTGATGTCTTCACTAGTGCTGCATCTGGAAGGTGGCTGAATAGTTTGGTGATGTGATGAGCATTGAGTTTTATGCCTAATGTTCTCTATCTTATCATTAAAAAAAGTCATGAAAATCATTACTATTAAAATGACACAGAACGGGAGAATCACTTTCTGTGGGGATTTTTATTAATTTGCAGACTGTATTAAAAAGAAATATTGGATTATTCTTATTTTTCTCTATGATTGAAGAGAAGTATGCAGCTTTAGCTTTAGTGAGGGCATGCTTATACTCTGTCATGCTGTCCCTCCAACCAAGCTTAAACACCTCCAATTTACTATGTCTCCACTTGTGCTCTAAATGCCATGTTCTTTGCTTTAAGGTAGGGGTGTGGTCATTATACCATGGTGCTAGCCTTTTTTCCCTAATACGTTTGACCCTAGCAGGGGCAGTCATGTCCAGGGTTGAGCGAAGCACACATTCTAATTGCTCATTTACACAAGATGATTTATCTCCATAGGTGTATTAAATTTTAAGTCTGGTAGGTTTTTAATAAACGCAGCTGGAGTAGCAGATGTGATAGTGTGCTTAGTGTGATAACGAGGCAGAAGGATTTTATTTATTAGAGATAGCTCAAATACTAAAAGATAGTGATCTGAAATCGAATCACTTTGGGGGAAAACATCAAGGTTATCTATTTTGATATCAAATGTTAATATTAGATCTAAAGTATGATTACAGCGGTGGGTTGGTCCCATCACATTCTGAGTGATACCCATGGATTCTAAGATGGACTCGAAAGCAATTATAAGTGGATCCTGCTCATTGTCAAAGTGAATATTGAAATCACCTACAATTAAAGCCTTATCTGTTGACAGTAGTAAGCAGGAAAGAAAGTTAGCAAATTCCTGAAGAAATTCTGAATAGGGACCAGGAGGGAGGTAAATAGTGATAAGCTGAAAAGAGTGTGGTTTTGACTTCCATAATGATGGATCAGTCACATTAAGAATCAGTATTTCATTAGCCCTGTAATGGGATTTAGTTGTAACACCTAGCTCTTTGTCAAAAATTGTGGCTATGCCTCCCCCGACCATTAGGACGAGGGCGATTAGCATGACTGCATCCAGGAGGTGAGGCTTCATTTAAGGCTAAATATTCATCAGGTCTAATCCAAGTCTCAGTGAGACAGAGAGCATGTAAACGTTTATCAGTGATTATTTCATTTAAAATCACTGCTTTGTTTGTAAGTGATCTAACGTTAAGTAATCCTAGCTTTAGTCTAATGTTGTTATTTCTTTGGGAGCTATTTGTGCTATCTGGGAAGCTATCTCTTTATACTAATGAGGTTATTAAAACAGACCTTTTGAGAGCGTTTACGTTTAGGGCAGATGCGGGTAACAGACACAGTTTCAATAATGTGGGTTCTGGGTGACGGTATATGGCTACCAGCAGACAGTTGGTTAAGCCGGTTTGTCTGCTGCCTGACCCCTGCTCTGGATAGTCAGCCCCTAACCAATCGGGCCATAAGACTATGGGCAATGTTGCAGGAGATGAGAGCGGCACCCTTCCGAGTGGGATGGACACCGTCCCATCCTAAAAGGCCAGGCTTACCCTCAAAGGCTGTCCAGTTGTCTATAAAGCCCACGTTGTTTTCAGAGCACCACTTGGACAGCCAGCAGTTCAGCGACCATAACCTGCTGTAGGCTTGGTCACCTCGCCGCATTGGGATGGGGCCAGAGCACACTACTGCATCGGACATCGCCTTCACCACTCTAACCACCTCTACAAAATTAGCCTTAGTAACCTCTGACTGACGAAGGCGTATATCATTAGCCCCTACACGAATAACTATCGTAGAGAATCTACGGCTCTCGAGTTCACTAAGAATCGTTACAATGTCCGGCACTCTAGCTCCGTGGATACATGTAACTCTAGCTGCTGGTGTCCCTAAAGGGGTAGCTACTTTCACGTGTCGTAAAATAGAGTCACCTATGACCAGAGCTCTTTCAACAGGCTGCTCAGTGGGTGCATCACTGAGGAGGGCAAACCTGTTGGACTCGTGAACAGGTAAAGAGTGGTGCTCTTGTGGACTAGCCTTATGACTACATCGCTGAACCGTCACCCACTTGTCCTGCTGCGAGGGCTCTGCCGAGATGGGGGCTCTAACTTCACCTTTGGCATCCAGATCTGCTTAGCTAGGAGCTGAGCTAGCCTTCTCTAATGTCTGGATGCACGCCTCTAAAACTACAATCTTCTCCGTCAGACTGGCTACAAGCCTACACCTATCACAAGTAAAATTTACACTTAATGACGGAGGAAGAATAGCTAACTGGCCACATCGGCACAGGGGAAACAGCACAGAGAAGGCATGTAGTACAATTAAAGGAATTAAAGGTACTTAGCTTCGGGTGGTGTTGTGGGGTGCCGAGTGAAGATCTGGTTCAGCTGCAGCCGATGGTCCAATGCAATGCTCGATTAAAGCGTTAATACAAGTTAAGTCAACACAAAACGTCACTAAAAAACTAAGTTTCAGAAAGAAAGTGGGAAAAGACTGTAAAAAAGTTATAAAAACACACACTACTGCGAAGAAGACGCAACTCTGTTATTAGCTAATGGCTAACTACTGCATACACAAGCCGGTATACCTGTAAAGTTACTAAATAACGATTAGCGGCAAAAAAATATAATCCGCCGGTACGAGAATAAAATGATTAAGATGTTGTAAAAACCTACTATATATACGATTATATAAGATACAGATGCGATCGGGAATTAAAATATATCAAAGGTATATCTCTGTTCAAGGGTTCTGTGAACAAATAAAACCAAGTGACTGTAAGGATCTTCATAGCTACACAACAAACTCACACCAACACAAGGTTCTGAAATGTGTAAACTATAAGCTGATTAAAGATCCGAAATGGTAAACTACATGGGGAGATCTTTTAAAAACAGAGGTATTTCTGAAAACTTCCTTATATGGTCTTAATCCAAGATCTGTAGAACAGTCCAGCTTTCTTATCTTTTGTGAAGGTACCATTAAACTGTCAGCTGGGCTCATGTGACCCTGATCTAAAGTACAGGTTTTATTGGAGCAAAGACATAGACATGAAAAAGGTAAAACAATAATACCATGTTGGTACTGACCTCAGAACAGCAGTACTGCCTCCATCACTGAAATCAGGTGGATCATACATTGAACTGTCGCTCTTCATGGACACACAGCTGGGTTCAGGTGAGTCTGATCTCTTATCCTGAATCAGACTAAAATGCAAATCATTATTGAAGTTACAGAATCACTTAATCTCTCCTTACAGCTGATCCAGAGGTGGGAACAATTCACCATGTTGCAAGTAACAAGTAAATCTCAAGTTCCAAGTCAATGCAAGCAAATTCACGTGAAGTCCCAAGTCAAGACGAGCAAGTCTCAAGTCTTAAACTTATAGTCCTGTTCAAGCTACCAAATGCCAGATGAGGTTGTTTTAGTGTGTTTAGTGTTTTTAAATACGATTACAATAAGTAAATATTCCTGGAGAATATTTGGTTTGATTTAGGTTGGTTATTCATTGAAGTATCACATCTGCTTTTATAACTGTAAAGCTAATGGAGCAGACTCTGAGATTTGATCACATATTTAAAGACTTCAGTGCAAATTCATACTGAAACCATCATCATGATGCTTCTCAAATTAAGCCTCAGTTACATGAGGTCACACCGTACTCATAATCTCACACAGTCTGCCTGTCCCCGCCTCTCTGTTTGCCTTTGCCAAGTCATGTCTTCCTCTGATCTGATCAATAACATGAGCTGTAGTGAGTTGCATTAGTTAAGCTGAATTTCCCTAATACCTGACTTCCTCTGTTTAATTAATGTTAGTAAATGTAAAAGCATTAAGACTTTTCTTTGAATCAGGCTCTTCTCTCACCTCTCCTCTTTATCTGCATCCTGTTTATCAGAGAGATCCATTATGGAAAGCTCACCTCCAGATTACACCTGATCACCTGCACGCACACACACATTTACAGCACAGGATCACGATTTCGGAGAGACGATACAGATCATGTTACTTCAGTCCTAATTGGGGTTAAATGTGACGTCACTGTTTAAAGCTCCATAACGGTGCTTAAAGGCGTAAATCACACTGTTATAAAAAAAAATTTATTCAGAGATAATAACTTTAGATTCAGATACTCACTGCGTTTTCCTCATAAACACCTTCTGTTCCTCCGCTAACAAAATGGAGTTTAGTCTTACTCTCATTTACAGGTAAATCGGTTTACTGTTTAGTGTCAGGTGAGGGGGGCGGGGCTTACACTCACACGGACACACCTACACATTAAACTACAAGACTCAATACAAACACAGACAGACAAATCTCACCTTGGCAGAGACATATGTTGTAGATTTCTCTAAAACTAATCTAAACTTTCATTCATATTATTGTGTTAATCAGTATATATCCATACCTACTCTTGTCAATTATTAGGCTAATAGATATTTATGTGTAATCATATTAACTTTGTAATCGTATAATCATACATAATTGTATTAATTTGAAACCATGATTAATCTTTTTTATTAACTTTTATTATGCTGTGTGTGTTTCACTGTGTTATTCTGTATGCCTCTGTCCTTCATGATAATGGACTTAAGCCAAACCATGTGGGAATGTTTTGACTCCTAGGGTTTTCACTTAGACCGGGGGTATACTTCGCTTGGGAATTGGTAGTCGGGAGAGTATGTTTTCCGGTCTATGTAGTATAGTTTCCCAAGGGTTATCTAAGCAGGTGTCTGTCATTCAAAATGATACCTTACCCCAAAAGTGACAACAGACACGAGTTTGTCTGAGTTGTACAAAATGAACCAATGAGTGAATCAAAACAATTTCTCTATCTCTAAACTGTAGCAGAGGGAGGACGTAGTGTGTGTGTGCTGAGTGCATTGTACATGGACAAGCTGTATAAATAATATAACTTTCTATTTTGGCATAACCAATGTACATGAGGGTAATACTCCGTGGGATATGTACGGGTGATGATAATTAGATGGTAAAATTTACCATTTATATAAAAAAAGGTGTGGGAACTGACGCCACCATTAAAACCAAAACAAAGATGATAAGAGCCCAATGTGTGTGCGTAGAAAAATAACTGTTGCGCAGTGCCCAACGATGCCCCAAAAATCATTTAAAAAAACCCTGGGAATCACACATCGTGGCACTTTGCACATTGTACTTTCACTGTGCATTGTCCATCATTGATTTTAGCTCGAGCTGAATTCGTCCCCTCACAAAATGGAGTTTAATGGAGCTGAATTACTTTCAGTTGCAGGTAAACCGGTTTCTGTTTAGTGTCAGGTGAGAAGGGGCAAGAGCCTCAGACAGACACACCTACACAGAGACTTGCTACAAACACAAACAGATGAATCTCACCTTGGTAGAGACAGAATACAAACTCTGTAAACTAAAACCAAACAAAGTAGCTCCGTTGGCAGACTGGAATAGGTAACGCAGAGGAGACTCAATGAATTCAATTACAGTAATAAACAAACTGAAGGCAAATTCACAAAACGAGTAGAAATCAAATAATCAGACCATTTCCAGCCTGTTTAACAAACCTAGTCACGGTAGCAGCGCTCATCCAGAGCCCCCTGGTGGTAAATGAGAGAACTAAGGTGTATCAATCAATTATTATAAATCCCAGAAGTTGAATCAGTTCATATTGTAATAAACCTCGATTTGGCGTTAAGCGGGTAGCGTAATGCTGCCACCACCTTTGATAGCCTCTGTTCCAGACCTTACGGGGTTATGACCACCACCCACCAATAGTACTCGTCTCCATTCCACAACTTGACAGTCCGGCACCTGCTCGGGAACTTCCAGACTTGGCAATCCTGCTTCCCCCATAGTCTCTGGGGCACACCCTCCATTTTCCTGTCCTTCCATCATCTGTTGTCTGCGATGGACCCAGCTTGACCCCCAAGACATCCCTCTCTGGCGGTTTGAGCTTTGCCAACTAGGAGACCGTTGCTGTGGTTCACACCTGGTCCCATGCCTTATATATTCTGGACAGGGAGAGAGGTATGGTTTAAGCAAGTTAAAGTTAAAGCACAGTCTCAGACCCTCCCTACACTGGCATCAGTCTATACAACACATCAGTAATCCTTTCCAATATTCTATAAGGGCCCTTAAACCTCCTCTGGAGTTTAGGGAACAATCATTTTCATCTAACTTTATTCTGAACCCATACCAACTCTCCTTTAGAAAAAACATTAATAGGTTGCCTTAAAGTCAAATTCCACCTTCTGCCAACCCGAATCCCTAATCTAATGCTTCTTTACTGCAGGAATTACCGACGAGAAAATCTCCGACAAGTACCAGACATACTCACTAGCTGAAGAAAACTTCTCCCCTCCCCCCCAAACCCCCTTTTAACCCTTTATGGTGCCTCACAAAAGAAAGAGGTGATCGTGAAATGGTTAACCGGCTCCGACATTGTTGTTTGCTTTTGGTAAATGTCTGAGCGTTTGGACCCGGAAACAGCCACCACATCACGCCTTAAGTCAGACTTAACAAGTGGATAGGTCAAACAGAGGAGACTTAATGAATAAACAAACTGGAAGTAAATTCACAAAACGCGTAGAAATCAGACAACACGGACAATTTCCAGCCTGAATATCTCACTGTAACGGGTAGAAGTGTACATCTAGAGCCCCCTGGTGGTAAATGAGAGAACTAAGATCAATCTGTTATTAAGACACATGGATAATATGTAAAGACTATAGAAATACTGAACAGCAGGGGCGCTGTGTGAGGTTTTCATCCAATAGAGTCTAGTACTTGGAGGAACAGCTGAAGTCAACGGAAACCTGAAGGTGTCACTCTTTGGGCATATAACTTAAGTCAAACAGTTTACACAGTTCTAAGAAATTAGTAGGAATAGTTAAATAACATTGGGAATATGCTGCGTCCTTTATGTTTTAACCAGTACAATTTCTATATTTTTATTCAAGTTGTCGTTCGTGCATTTAATCAAACACATAGGATTAAGTCCCAAGAAGAATCGATTCCGTGATTCGATTCCCTAAGAACTTGGAGTGGACTTAAAATATGGAGTCCATTCGTCACACAGAAACCGAAACGCCACACGTTCAGGATGTAAGGTGAAGCTAAGTTAGCATCGTTAGCCCTATTAGCCGCCAGATATTTACCGTGAACGTTTAAATGAATGTAATACAGCAAATTAATTAAGCTTATGCTACCATTTAACAATTAAGGCAACGACTTCAGACTCAACAGGAGCTCGAAACCGATCGTTATGACAGGGAAGGTGCTGTGGTGTTTGGTCCGTGTGGTATTTTCACCCAGGTCTTTCAGTAAGAGCCCAGGGACCAACTTACACTGGTGCTTGAAAGTTTGTGATCCCTTTAGAATTTTCTACATTTCTGCATAAATATGACCACTCACTAATATGTAATATTGCATCATTTTCCTCAATAAATAAATGACCAAGTATAATATTTTTGTCTCATTTGTTTAACTGGGTTGTCTTTTATCTTATTTTAGGACTTGTGTGAAAATATGATGTTGTTTTAGGTCATATTTATGCAGAAATATAGAAAATTCTAAAGGGTTCACAAACTTTTAAGCACCACTGTATATAGTAATATCTCACCTTTGAAATAATAGCTAAAAATTATAAACAAAGGTAGAAATGTTATTTAAAATATCTAAATTGTTCAGAAGGGAATAGAACAGTTGAGGCTCACTGATGGTACAAAAAGATTAATATTACAATTACAGTTAAAGATAGACTTCTAGATAGACCTCTTCAATATATTATTATTTTTATTATTATTATTATTATTATTATTATTATTATTATTATTATTATAAGATCCAGTGGAGCCTCCTCCAAAACATTTACAATCACAACACCTCAAAAACACGTCTGCTTTTCTTTCAGTGTTTAATTAATTCTGTTATATAGAATGGAACATACAAAACATTACAATGTACAGTCACAGTGTAATAAAATAAAAGGAGTAGTAAATCAATGCAATACTTAATTACTGGTGTGCAAACAGCAAAGGTTAAAGGCTACAGACCACAAACATGTCTAAAATATATTTCATGTTTGATTTTATAGACCAAATTTAGTTTTTGCAGATAAAATGTTAAATAAAAACCTGCAGCTTGGATGTAGGGAAGAATGCACATGCTAAGACTTATGTGGGTTTACCGTGATGATGAATCAACCAAAATAAAAGCTTTATACCAAAGTAATGAAGCTTCATATAAACATTTCAACCAGTTCAGAAAGTCACTGTAGTAACTAATGTACAGGAGTGGAAGACTTGCGTGTTGAGTGGACTGGAACTGGACTTCTTGGTTCTTGAAGACATTTCACCTCTCATTTGAAAGGCTCCTTCAGTTCTATAAACTGATGGGCAGTCCCAGGTATTTAACTCTAAAATACTTAAGGTATTTACGGTGTCACCTTGGGGGGTGGTCCCGAGAGTCCTTGACCCACCTTGTCAATACATGAGTCGTTAGGATCACAGGAGCCATCATTTGAGACGTTAGAGTCACACAGGTTGAGGTTTGAATGGAGTTTAAACCTCCTGGGAAGGGATCTCAACACTGACTTGTAGGTGGCTGATAACTTGTGATGTAAACCACCTCCTCTGTTCAGCAATGGTTGTCCCTGGTTGCACATAAATCGCTCCCTCAACTCCTCTTTCAAACCATCTGTCTTCTCTGTCCAAAACATGAACAGAAGTGACCTCAAAGGAGTGTCCCTTGTCCTTTAGATGCAGATGAACTGCTGAGTCCTGTCCTGATGAGCTTTGGTTTGGTTTGGTGTCTCCTATGTATAGTTCAGTTTCCAGAACTGAAGAAGCCTTTCGGAAAAGAGGTGAAACATCTTAACACTCAAGCCTACCATGACCTTGATGACTGAGCACGTACACTGAGATACAGGAAGGGAAGTCGTGCTTAAAGAACACACATAGGCTAAATAAGAACCCGTCATAATCACCGTCATTAGCTTGTAGAAATACACACAGTGTCTTCATCTTTGTTTCATTTGATGCATCTTCTAAATCTAACCTTAGCCCTTAAGTTCCAGTCAGTAGGGCTGTTTGCTCTGTTCTGCCCCTTAGTGGATATAACTGTTGGTGCTCCACATTCAGCTACTGAAGCTACAAAAGTGTCCTACAACCCCTGGCAAAAAGTATGGAATCACCAGTCTTGGATGAGTACTCATTCAGACATTTCATTCTGTAAAACAAACTCAGATCAAAAACATGATACAATAATAAGGTCATTCCAAAGTGCAACTTGTTGGCTTTCAGGAACACAAAGAAATGAAGAGAAAACATGTGTGGAAGTCAGTGAATGTTACTTTGTGGTATTGACCAAGCCACAGGGGAAAAAAAAAAATGAATCCTCTCATTTCTGAGGAAAAAAATTAATGGAATCATGAAAAAACAGATAAACAAAAAGACCATTCAAAATACATCAACTAGTATTTATTTGCACCACCCCTTTGTCTTTTTATTTGGTCTTTTATTACGGCTTTCAGTCTCTGAAGGCATGGACTAGGTTGAATGAGTGACAAACAGTATTCTGCATCAATCTGGTGGCCAACTCTCTTGATAGCAGTTTGCCAGATCAGCTTTGCAGGTCGGAGCCTTCTTGTGGACCATTTTTTTTTCAATTTCCACCACAGGTTTTCAATTGGGTTGTAGATCTGGACTATTTGCAGGCCATGACATCGACTGAATGTGTCTTTCTCCAAAGAATGCTTCACTGTTTTTGCCCTATGGCACGATGCATTGTTCATCTTGGAAAATTATTTCATCACCTCCAAACATCTGTTTCACTGAAGCATGAAACAACTGTCCAAATCTCATGTTAAACTTGTGCATCGACAGAAGAATTAGACCACAGTCATCTCCCCAGTGCCTTTGCCTGACATGCAGCCCATATCATCAAGGGACTGGTGGAAATTTGGCTGTTTTTCTTCAGGCATGCCTCTTCATAAATCTCACTGGAACGGCACCAAACAAAGTTTCCAGGCACCATCACCTTGTCCAATGCAGATTCTTGACTCATCACTGAAAATAACTTTTCATCCAGTCATCCACAGTCCAGATTGCCTCTCCTTAGCCCATTGCGAGTCTTGTTCTTTTATGTTTAGGTGTCCATGATGATTTGTTTTCTTTTAGCTTTTTCCTGTATTGAAATCCCTTTTCCTTTAGGCGATTTCTAACGGTTCGGTCACATACATTGGCTCCAGCTTCCTCCCATTTATGCTTCATCTGTGTAGTTGTACTTTTTTCGGTTTTCAAGACAAATGGCCTTAAGTTTGTTTGTCGTGAACGCTTTGATGTTCTTTCTTGGTCTACCAGTACGCTTGGCTTTAACAAACCATTCCATGCTGTTTGTATTTGTCCATATCTTGGATACAGCTGACTGTGAACAGCCCACATCTCTTTAGCAACCATGCGTGAAGAGTTTACCTTCTTCAAGAGTTTCAACAATCCTCTCTTTTGTTTCAAGAGACATTTCTCTTGTTGGAGCCATGGTTCTTTGCCACTCCACTTCGTCCAGCCAGCCCTCCAAGGTGTCATGACTGCAGTGTTTTTTAACTGCAGACTAACGAGCAAATCTACTCTGAGGTCAGTGTCCATTTTAGGGAAATGAAATTGACTGGGTGTGTCCTTATTTTTCTACCTCCAATTTGAGTGATTCCATACTTTTTTCCTCAGAATTGAGTGATTCCATATTTTTTTTTTTTCCCTGTGCTTGGTCAATAAAAGTAACATTCCCCAAACGGTGACGGACTTCCACAATGTTTTCTCTTCATTTCTTTGAGTGTTCCTGAAAGCCGACAAGTGCACTTTGGAATGACCTTATTATTGTATCATGTTTTTGATTTGATTTTGTTTTACAGAATGAAATGTCTGAATGGAGTGCTCCATCCAAGACTGGTGCATTCCATACTTTTTGCCAGCGGTTGTTATTACAGGGGTTCGACAATGAAACTGAAACACCTGTCATTTTAGTGTGGGAGGTTTGCATGGCAAAATTGGACCATTCTGGTGGGCCTATCTTCATTAATTGCACATTGCACCAGTAAGGGCAGAGTGTGGAAGGTTCAAGTTAGCAAGGGTTAGAGCACAGTTTTGCTCAAAAATACTGCAATGCACACAACATTATGGGTGACATACCAGAGTTTCAGATGGTTTGATGAACATGAAAGTGAAGTTGAACATCTCCCATGGCCTGCACCGTCACCATTTTATTAGTAAATAGTAATATTATCGAGCCACTTTGGGGTGTGTTTGGAGAAGCGAGTCAGGAACGTTTTTCCTCCACCAGCCATCACGTAGTGACCTGGGCCACGTATCCTGCAAGAAGAAATGGCTTAAAATCCCTCGTGACCACTGTGGGCAGGTGGACTTGTATATGTCATTTCCAAGACGAATTTGGACGCTGTAATTGGCCGCAAAAGGAGGCCCTACACCATACTAATACATTATTGTGTCTAAAATGACAGGTGTTTCCAGTTTCATTGTCTAACCCCTGTCAAGTCAAGTCAGATTTATTTATATAGCGCTTTTACAATGGAGCATTGTCTCAAGCAACTTTACAGGTTTTAGATTATCTCCTAATAAACTACGTCCAATCTCCAATTGAGCAAGCTAGGGCGTACAGTGGCAAGGAAAAACTCCCTAGTTTTTTAGGAAGAAACCTTGGTGATGGACCAAGACCTCAACAAGGAACCCAACCTCCTTGGGCGGCTAGATGATAAATCTAAGAGCGAACTAAAGTCATGGAGTCAAAGTTGAATAGAATGTGAAGTATGCACATCGACATTAAGTGACCCTGTAGGTGTGGGATGGTCAGCACGATTCCAAGGACACCACATAGGAGAGCCCAGAGGAGCCAGCATATTAAGCATCAGCACCCCAAAATTCTTACTGGAAATATTTACTGGTGGAAGGACTTTTGGTCAGTACTCTAGTACCTTAGTTAGACTAGAAACGTGAAGTTGTCTGTGCCGGGACGGCGCCAGAGAATTAAAAACAAGTCCTCAGCCAAGTCAGTAACTCACGCTATTTATGATTTCTGTTTTTTTAGATCTTCCTTAGATCAGAGAGAACCTTCATCATTGATTCTCCTAGACTGTTGTTATCTCAAATCCAGTTCACTCAGGCGCGATGATGAATTTGAATCTCAGTGCTGAAGCCAGAGCACCAAAAACCTTCATCTGTTATATTGGCAGTCAGACAACCTGCAGAGAAACACAAAGGAAATAAACTATATACAGTTACATAATCAAAGCAGAATGCAAGAACAACTGGGGTGTGCGTTGGTTTTGATTCTTTCTCAGAAAGCAGGTGTCAAAAGGTTGGCTGATATTGTGAGTGGATGTGTGGTCAGAAAATCTTACTTCAGTATCTCCAGGTTACAGTGTGGATTTCTCCAGTCCAGTAGAGAGCAGCATCACTCACCCTGAATCCTGCAGCTTATTATGACTCAGGTCCAGCTCCCTCAGTCTGGAGGAGATTGAACTGAGGACTGAGGACAGAGCTGCACAGGGAGCTTTCCTCTGTAAGATCACACCGATGCAGCCTGATAGAGAAATGAAGACAGTATGTAACGATAAATCTACGAAAATACCATAAATCAATACAAGTTGCTTCGACTAAATCAAGTGCTATTTAAACTCCCAGATGTAGTGAATAACAGCTGGTTCTTGTAGTCATCATTTAAAATGCAGTTAAAATGGGCCACTGTAAAGACCTGACCGACTTCAAACCCTGAACTGGCCAAAGGGCTAATATGACAAAAATTGGGCAGGTGAGCCTCAGAACTGAACCTTGGATCAATCGAGATCTGTTAGAAATATGGACACCAGTTTCTCAAAAGAAAGATCTGACCTCAGTATCTCCAGGATACAGTGTGGATTCTCCAGTCCAGCAGCGAGCAGCTTCACTCCTGAATCCTGCAGCTTATTCTCACTCAGGTCCATCTCCCTCAGACTAGAGGAGTTTGAACTGAGAACTGAGGACAGAGCTGCACAACCTCTCTTTGTAATTTCACTCTTGGAAAGCCTGGTGTAGAGATAAAAACAGCCATTTTATCTGTACAGATCCAGGCTAAGCTCAAATCAAAGTCTGAGTGCCATAAACACGTCTACCAGAACAACTTAGAGTAATGTAAGTTTTGGCCTTTAGACTGCCGGTTCAGATCCCCTGCATTCATTAATAAAATACTCACACAGCCTTTCTGGAAGCTTTCACCACTGGCAGCAGTCTCAGGAGCATTTCCTCTGAAAGATCATATTTCCTCAAGTTAAACTCATCCAAATCCTCATTTGAGTTCAACAACACAAACACCAGAGCTGCCCACTGAGCAGGAGAGAGTCTGACTCCACTGAGACGAAGGAAACGTCCTCGAATAACGTAATCTTGGACTTCCTGTACCAGAGATTGATCATTTAGTTCATTCAGACAGTGGAACAGATTGATGGATTTCTCTGGAGAGAGATTCTCCCTGAGCTTCTCCTTGATGTACTGCACTGTTTCCTCTTTGCTGTGAGAGCTACTTCCTGTCTGTGGCAGGACGCCTCGTAAGATAGTCTGATTGGACTCCAGTGAGAGACCCAGGAGGAAGCGGAGGAAAAGGTCCAGGTGCCCATTCTCACTCTGTAAGGCCTTGTCCACTGCACTCTTCAGGAACTCAGACATGTTTGGCTTGTTGTAAAGTCCAGACAGATCAGAGGTTGGTTCTTCTGTTAGATTTTTATTGATGAAGGTGAGAAATACAAATAAAGCAGCCAGAAACTCCTGAACACTCAGATGTACAAAGCTGAAGACCTTCCCCAGGTCCAGTCCAAACTCCTCTCTGAAGATCTGGGTGCAGACTCCTGAGTACACTGATGCTTCTCTCACATCAATGCCACACTTCTCAGGTCTGTCCTCATCGAAGATCAGGTTTCCTTTCTCCAGCTGTTGGAAAGCCAGTTTTTCCCCAGAGCCAGAAATGCTCTCTCTGCTCTGCTCAGGATCCAGCTCATATTTCCCATGGTACTTTTGGTTCTTGTGTTTGATCTGAAAGATCAGGAAGTGGGTGAACATCTGAGTAAGAGTTTTGGGGATCTCTCCAGCTTCTGCTTTACCCAGCATTCTCTCTAGAACAGAGGCTGAAATCCAGCAGAAGACTGGAAGGTGGCACATGATGTGGAGGCTTCTGGAAGACTTAATGTGGCTGATGATTTGATTGGCCAGGTTCTGGTCACTGATCCTCTTCCTGAAGTACTCCTCTTTCTGAGGATCTCTGAACCCTTGTACCTCTGTTACCTGGGCTACACACTCAGCAGGGATCTGATTGGCTGCTGCTGGTCGAGAGGTTATCCAGAGGAGAGCAGAGGGAAGCAGATTCCCCTTGATGAGGTTCGTCAGCAGAACATCCACTGAGGCTGATTCTGTTACATCACACACAATCTCATTATTCTGGAAATTTAGAGGAAGTCGACACTCATCCAGACCATTGAAGATGAACACCACTTTATAGGAATTACACTCTATTGATTGTAATTCTTTAATTTCTGGGAAAAACTGATGAAGAAGGTCCATCAGACTGAGCTTCTTCTGCTTCATCAAATTCAGCTCCCTAAAAGGAAGTGGAAACATGAACTTGACGTCCAGATTTGCTTTTCCTTCAGCCCAGTCCAGAATGAACTTCTGCACCGAGACTGTTTTTCCAATTCCAGCCACTCCTTTAGTCAGCACACTTCTGATGGACTTGTCTTTAAAGAGCTCATTACATTTGATGGGTTTCTCCTGGGTTGCTGGTCTCCTGGATGCTGCCTCAATCTGTCTGACCTCATGTTCATTATTGATCTCTCCACTCCAACCCTGTGTGATGTAGAGCTCTGTGTAGATCTCATTCAGAAGGGATGAGCTTCCATGATGGGAGATTCCTTCAGTAATTCTTTTACATTTCTCCATCAGTTTGGATTGGAGGTTTTGGTGTTGTACAGGGATCTGCTCTGGCTCTATAAACAGAAGAATATTAGAATAAATTTTTTTTACTGTATGAACACAGCATCATATTAAATATTCACAAATAAACATTAGAAAAGAGGGAGCATGTTTATGATTCTGTCCTACATTCAGCAATATGAAGAGATACTTTCCAAACTAAAAGTCTCTGAGTCATCACTATGAGACGTGTGATAAGGATGAATGTGAAAGAAATTTTTACTATTCATTATTTCACTCTTTATATTGCTTTTTAAAATCAAGGCTTTAGGCCAGTGCAACCTTGTGCAAGCTTGTTTTTTCCTGATCATTACGTTAAGGTAACAAATGTTGAGTTTCAGTGTAGAACACAATGTATCAAGAATTTCCCTCCAAACTTTATTAAGCATCTCAGAGACAAAAAACCTGGTTGTGAGAGTGTAGGTAAGGCTCATGGCCTTCATGGGATGTACTGTACTCAGGAGAACAAAGAGTGTCTATATGTTTTCGCTAGAAAAGTTACTATAATCTACAAGTTATCAACACAGTGCATGTAAGAACCTTTTTCTCTAGTACAAAAGGAGAGCATAAAAGCCCCTTATCTGCTCATATACAACTGCTCAGGCATCATTGTATTTGGGTTGATCTCTGCGCAAAAACTGTCTATTACTTCATTCCAGCACCTGTGTCTGTGTGACTCTGTTCTTCCACGTTTGCAATTTTCCACCACAATGAACCAGTGGAATCTTTCTAAAAGGAACATGATGGAGTCAGTGGCATCATTAAGAGCTCTTACTTTTCTGCAGTGCTTTCGGCAGATTAATCTCCATGTTCATCTGGTCATTCAGCTGATTTCTGCTGCTGCTGAGGTTTGATCTCAGATTATGGGTTCTGTGAATAAACAAAACAAAACACTGTGTGAAGTAGAGAGGTAGCTGTGTGTAACCCTTCCCTTTGCCCCTTTCCCTACTCTGGCATCCCAACCCTATTATCATAATCTCAATTCCTCTGATCATTAAGAGGTGAGCCAATGATGATGTGCAACCACACACAGAGCCAGCTGGTCTCTGTCCTGTTCTACTGATTTTGTGCTTCTCTGCTGTTTGATTTTACTCACTATTAGGTCATTCTCACCACAGTCTATGAAAAGTGGGTATGAAAATATGGGGCTAATCGCATCCTGTGTTGATTCAAAAAGGGTGGATGCCATGATATGAGGGTCCAGATTGCCTGCAGTGAATTTGCGTGGCATTTCCTACAGTTCTGCTCAGCATACCAGGATAAAACCAAAAGCTGTATGACTTAAGCTTACTGACTGCAATACTGCCGTTGTTAAGAACATAAGTTAGAAGTGTCACAGTTGGACTTCGTTAAGGTCAAGTGCTTCCATCTTGACACTTTGTAAAGTGCTACAAATACTAAATGTGTTCAAGTTCGTCCTCAAACCAACCTCAAGTTTGGTACACCTTTGAAGAGGATAAGTTAGTTTTTGAATAGGACTGAGGTTAACTCAGGTGTTTCTGGTGATCTGTTTCATGTAATTCCTTTTAGAAGCAAGTGATTAAGTGACAGGACTACCAGGTACAGCTGTTGCAACTTCAGGAGAAGGAGATGAATGTTAGGAGGAAAATGACTCTACGGAAGTTGCTGGAAGCAGCTGATCCATAGCCTGTAACTTGGCCGCAAGTATCTGCTCCCTTATGCCTGATTCTCCTGCCTCCAACAGCTTGGACATGCACAGCTTACCTATGTTGCCACTCGCTCCATATCAGACTCCTTCAGTAAGCATGCCTGGTCCTAATTTTGATGTTAATTGCCACATCGCTTTAGTTCCTGTCTTTAGATGTGGCATGAAGTTGATGCTTATTGTCCAGCTTTGCCATTACACTTTGGATGCTTATTATGTAAACGCAATGTAGATTTACTCATAAACCTCAGGAAGTTTTTTCTGCTCTCACACTTGAGGAGAAGTTGAATAGTGATGGTGCCCTTGTTTATGAACACGATCCTGAGACTTAACGTCAAGCCTTTAGGAAGTTCACTAAAAGGCCCTTGCAGTCTTGTGTGGCATTCACTAGAGATAAAATTATTTGAGAACTGGCAAATTTTGAGCACCTTACAAAGCTACTTCTGTTTAAGGAGTGTCTGCTGTAGTCCTTCATTTAAAGGAGCCCAAAAGTTATGCTTTGGCTCAAGCTGCTACACTAGCGGATGAGTATATGTTAACACACAAAACCATGTTCACAACACCTCCATCTCCTGGGATGTACAGACTGGGAAGTAACAGTGCAACACACATGAGTAAATTAAGATCAGTTCACTTTCCCTGTTGGAAAGGCTCATGATGCAGCTTACAAAGTGTTTAGAATAACCTGAGTGAGAGTGATCAGGTGAGAGTGATGGTGATCAGGTGACGGGATGTAAAGCACAATACACTGAAACATATCATACTGACCTCGGATCAGAAATACAGCCTCCATCACTGAAATAAAGTGGAGGATCCATTGACCATTCGCTCTTCATGGACACACAGCTGGGTTCAGGTGAGTCTGATCTGGAATACAGATTTTATTGGAGCACAAAAACACACCTGGTGGAGCTTAAAATGTGAAATGTAACATCTAAACTCAGAAGGATTTAGTATGTTATAAATATATAAAACCTTTAATGAAAAAAGATAATACAATAAAACCATGTTGGCACTGACTTCAGATCAGAAGTACAGCCTCCATCACTGAAATAAAGTGGACGGTTCACTGACCAGTCGCTCTTCATGGACACACAGCTGGGTTCAGGTGAGTCTGATCTCTTATCCTGATTCAGGCTAATATACAAATCATTCTATAAGTTACAGAATAACTTAATCTCTCCTAACATCTGATCTAGACGTGGGAACAATTCACCATGTTGTAAGTAACGAACAAGTCTCAAGTCTTAAACTCCAAGTCCTATTCAAGTCACCAAATGCCAGATGAGGTTGTTTTAGTGTGTTTAGTGTTTTTAAATACGATTACAATAAGTAAATATTCCTGAAGAATATTTGGTTTGATTTAGGTTGGTTATTCACTGAATTATTACATCTGCTTTTATAACTGTAAAGCTAATGGAGCAGACTCTGAGATTAGATCAGTACCACATATTTAAAGACTTCAGTACAAATTCATACTGAAACCATCACCATGATGCTTCTCAAATTAAGACTTAGTTACACAGGTCACACCGTACTCATAATCACACACAGTCTGCCTGTCCCCGCCTCTCTGTTTGCCTTTAACAGGTCATGTCACTCGAGTCTACACCTATAGTGTGTATCACTGTTGCTGAATTATTATGCTACTGGGCCTTAATTTCATTCGGGATCAATAAAGTATCTGTCACCCTCTGATCTGATCAATAACACGAGCTGTATCGAGTTACATTTGTTAAGCTGAATTTCTCTAATTCCTGATTTCTGTTAGTGTAACGCTAGGAGGCGAGAGGAACGAGGAGACGAACGCAGGTTGAAAAAAGGGGGGATTTATTTAACAAAAGGCAACACAGCGAAAATAACAGGCGAGGACCGAAAACGGGTGTATAACAAAAACTAGGCCGAAGCCGGAAAACGGGCATGAAACGAAAACAGGTAGAAAAACATAAACTGAGCCGCAGCCGCAAAACGGGTGTGAACAAAAGTAAACACGGAAGAAAAGCAAAACAGAACGATACCTTAACGGAGAAGGGGAAGGACGACACGGCAGGGAGAGACGCGTTGGAACGCGATGAGCAGTGAGGCGCGTTGGAACGCAAGGAGCGGTGAGGCGCGTTGGAACGCGATACGAGGGGCGGCGCGTAGGAACGCGACCGACATAGAGATAATCAATCACCCGCGATCTGAGTCTCTTGCGGGCGTCCTTTTGTAGGAAGCCCCACAGCTGAATGCAATTGACAATTCGATCACCATGGGGCTTCCTGATAGGTCCGAGACTTGGCGGGGCGGTGCGTGCCGCCATGGAGCGTGACAGAGCCCCCCCCCGAAGGAGTCCGAGACGGAGCTAGGACTCCAGAAAGGGACCCCCGGGTACAGGATCAACTCAGGGGGCCGCCTCGCCGGATGGACTCTAGGAGGGGACCGCCAGCCATCGGGCGGGTGGAGAGCGGACGAGTCGACGACGAGAGCGGAGTCGACGACGAGAGGCCGGAGACGGAGTCGACGACGAGAGGCCGGAGAGCGGAGTCGACGACGAGAGGCCGGAGAGCGGAGTCGACGACGTGAGGCCGGAGAGCGGAGTCGATGACGTGAGGCCGGAGAGCGGAGTCGACGACGTGAGGCCGGAGAGGCAGAGTCGACGACTTGAGGCCGGAGAGGCAGAGTCGACGACGTGAGGCCGACGAGCAGAGTCGTGGACAAGCTGCTGAGCAGCAGAGTTCGTGGACGAGCTGCTGAGAAGAGCAGAGTCGTGGACGAGCTGCTGAGAAGCAGAGTCGTGGACGAGATGCTGAGAAGCAGAGTCGTGGACGAGCTGCTGAGAAGCAGAGACGTGGACGAGATGCTGAGAAGCAGAGTCGTGGACGAGATGCTGAGAAGCAGAGACGTGGACGAGATGCTGAGAAGCAGAGTCGTGGACGAGATGCTGAGAAGCAGAGTCGTGGACGAGATGCTGAGACTGACGAGCAGGAGTCGACGAGGAGATGCTTGGGAGCAGAGCCGTGGACGGGATGCTTGAGAGCAGAGCCGGTGGACGGGATGCTTGAGAGCAGAGCCGTGGACGGGATGCTTGAGAGCAGAGCCGTGGACGGGATGCTTGAGAGCAGTGCCGTGGACGGGATTCTTGAGAGCAGAGCCGTGGACGGGATTCTTGAGAGCAGAGCCGTGGACGAGATGCTTGAGAGCAGAGCCGTGGACGGGATGCTTGAGAGCAGAGTCGACGACGTGATGCTTGACAGCAGAGTCGACGACGTGATGCTTGACAGCAGAGAAAATAACAGGCGAGGACCGAAAACGGGTGTATAACAAAAACTAGGCCGAAGCCGGAAAACGGGCATGAAACGAAAACAGGTAGAAAAACATAAACTGAGCCGCAGCCGCAAAACGGGTGTGAACAAATGTAAACACGGAAGAAAAGCAAAACAGAACGATACCTTAACGGAGAAGGGGAAGGACGACATGGCAGGGAGAGACGCGTTGGAACGCGATGAGCGGTGAGGCGCGTTGGAATGCAAGGAGCGGTGAGGCGCGTTGGAATGCGATACGAGGGGCGGCGCGTAGGGACGCGACCGACATAGAGATAATCAATCACCCGCGATCTGAGTCTCTTGCGGGCGTCCTTTTGTAGGAAGCCTCACAGCTGAATGCAATTGACAATTCGATCACCGTGGGGCTTCCTGATAGGTCCGAGACTTGGCGTGGCGGTGCGTGCCGCCATGGAGCGTGACAGTTAGTGTTGCTAAAGTGAAAGCAGTAAGACTTTTCTTTGAGTCAGACACGTCTCTCACCTCTCCTCTTCCTCTGGATCCTGTTTATCAGAGAGATCCATTATTTAGAGCCTCTACTCCAGATTACACCTGATCACCTGCACACACACATTTACAGCAACATTACAGCACATTTTGGAGAGACGATACAGGACATGTTTACTTCAGTCCTGATCGCTGTTAAATGTAACGTCAGACCTTTGTTGCATCAGACCAGGGAACGTCATTGTTTAAAGCTCCATGAGATTCAACTTTATTTTCATTGGCCAGAGTACGAATACAAAGCCACTGAAATGCAGTAAAAAAAGGTGCTTAAAGGCATAAATTATAAAAACCTGTTTATTCAGAGATAATAACTTTAGATTCAGATACTCACTGCGTTTTTCTCATAAACACCTTCTGTTCCTCCGCTCACAAAATGGAGTTTAGTCTTACTTACTTTCACTTACAGGTAAACCGGTTTACTGTTCAGTGTCAGATGAGAAGGGGCGGGGCTTACACTCACACAGACACACATACACACAGAGACTCATACAAACACAGATAGACAAATATCACCTTGGCAGAGACATAAATACAAACTCGGAAAGGAAAGTAGCTCCGTTGGTAGACTGGAATAGATCAAGCAGAGGAGACTTAATGAATTCAATTGCAGTAATAAACAAACTGGAGGAAAATTCACAAAAACCATAGAAATCAGTAGGGCCTACTCATGAGTCAGGAGGCAAATTTACAAAACGCATAGAAATTTGAACTTGTATGAGTCAGTCCCAAGAAGAGTCGATTCTGTGATTCGATTCCCTAAGAACTTAGAGTGGACCTAATGCTGCCTTCAAGTCGTGCTCAGAAGTTCCTACTTGCGAGTTCGGAGGTGGTACTTACGACATGATGTACGTTCAAGTGTTTTTTGTCGGGTAGTGACGCCAAAAGAAAACTTTTGTTTGTACTACTTCTGTTTTCGTATAGGCAAAACCAGCAAGTTTATTTAGCCTTACTTGAAGAGAATGAAGCAAACAGGACACGAATTAGATGAGCAGTATTTTATATTATATAATATTATTTTGTTGTACTTCCTCATTAACATCAGTGTGTTTTCGATAAAATGTACACAAGCTTGAACTGTACAGTTAACATGCTAAACTACTGGTAGTAAACTAAAAACTTTACCGTGTACTGTAGTAGCAGCATCCATGCTGGCAGCCGCCATGGCGTTTCGTTACTGACACGCCCCTAACTCGGAAAGTCGGGGCTTATCGAAAAATATTGAGTTTCCCACCGGGAAATACGACATTGCGGTGACGATTATGTGCGCTCATCTCATAAATACAACATTTCCGACACCACTTGAAGGCAGCATTAAAATACGGAGTCACACAGAAACTGAATCACCACACGTTTAGGGCTTATGGTGAAGCTAAGTTAGCATCGTTAGCTGTATTAGCCGCCAGATATTTACCATGAACGTTTAAATGAACTTCAAATGCAACAAATTAATTAAACTTATGCTACCATTTAACGATTAACGCAACGATTTCAGACTCAACAGGAACTCGAAACCGACCGTTATGAAAAGCAAGTGTTTGATCCGTGTGGCATTTTCACTAAAGCACTTCAGTAAGAGCCCAGGGACTAACTTATATAGTAATATATCTATATTATATTTGTCTATATTATATAGTAATAATAATATAGGCAAATGTAGAAATCTTATTTAAAATATTTAAATTGTTCAGAAACAAATAAAACTGTTCATGCTCACTGATGGGAAACTATAAATTTTAATATTACAATTACAGGTTAAGATAGACCTCTTCAATATATTATTATTATTATTATTATTATTGGAACCTGCCCCAAAAGATTTACAATCACACCACAGCAAAGACACGTCTGCTTGTCTTTCAGTGTTTAATTAATTCTGTTACATAGAATGAAAAATACAAAACATTACAATGTACAGTCACAGTGTAATAAAATAAATAGTGTAGTAAATCAATGCAATACTTAATTACTGCTGTAGTGAAGAATGCTCATGTCTGCTTTTCCTTTAGGTTTAAATAGGGGTTTATTTTACAAACAATGAATAACGCAACACAAAATGTACATATACAGTGTCATTTAAACAAGTAGAAGAAACTTTACCTATTTACAATGAAAATCAAATAATCAAACCCTTGTTTACCTACAGCCTGAAATATAATAATTAAAAGGTCTATTTTTACTAGCTTTACTAATACCATTTGCCTTACAGCATTCAAGCAAAGAGAAAATAGAATGCAACAGGGTAACAGTTCTAAACATCAACAACAAAAAACGGAAAACAGAGTAACAGTGTAAAGCGATTCACTCTGTAACTCAGAGATACCTGATCCTCATACAGACATGCAAAACTAGTTCTTCTTCTTCTATCTTTCTTTCTTTCTTTCTCTCTCTCTCTCTCTCTCTCTCTCTCACACACACACACACACACACACACACACACACACACACACACACACACACACACACACACACACACACACATACGCACACTATTTGACTAACATATTACATTTTCCACCTCAGTGAGCTTCCGGAACGTGAGATTTCTTGATTAATTCTTTCGCTCGTTTCTGCATCAGTATGGATTTTAGCTGTTGCCGAAGTACAGACATCAGCCCGTGCTCTAATAAACAGAAGAAAACTAACATAAATATTTTAGTGTGAACAGCAAATCAAATTCAATATTCAAATTAACATTTGTAAGAGCATGTATTTATAATTATGTCCTACATTCAGGAATATTAAGGGAAATTTTACAAACTAAGCCTACCAGTCACATGAGATATGGATAAACCAGTGGAATTTCTCTAAAGGAACCTGATGGAATCATTGTCATAACATAGAGCTCTTACTCTTCTCCGGTGTTTTAGCGAGATTCCACGTGTGCATGTTCTTCAGGGCATCCGGCTGATCTCTGCTGCTGCTGATGTTCGAGTTCTGATCATGTTCTCTGTGAACAAACAAAATACAGAGTGTAACAGGGATTGTGTAGGATTACCAAAGCTAGTGATTTGGGTATTCTAATGAATTAGTTATAAGAGTGATTGTTGCGTTTGATCATATTGTCCGTGCATCTTGGTTAAGTTACAAGTGTCTCAGCTGGACTGGGCTTCAGTCTGTCCTTCTTGACACTGTTTGTTATTTTGATTTATTATTTTTCCTTTTTGCCGTTTGGAGGTTGCCCTGAGTGGGGATTCAGTCCCTGTCGGGGGGCACTTCAAATATTTGCATGTTTGAGTTCATGCTTATGCCTGAAGCTCGGTACACCCTGAAGTGCTAAAGAGGGTTAGTTAGATTTTTGTTAGGACTGAAGTTTCTCAGGTGTTTCTGGTGATCTGTAAAGAAGTGAACAGTGAGATCTATCAGGCATTGGTGGCTCAGGAGATCCAGTCTAGCAGAGAGGAGCCTCCCTCAGGTGTTTCTGAGTCTACCCAATCTCTGGGCTTGACTAAGCTTGAAATAGCACCCGCTCTTGTTGGAGCAAGAGATTAAGCATCAGGATTAGCAGAATGTTTTGAATGAAGTGTTTATAATGACCTGAGTGATGGTGATCAGGTGGGACAGGATGTAATGAACACAAACACATCATACTGACCTCTGATCAGTAGTACATCCTCCATCACTGAAGTAAGGTGGATAATCCATTGAGCAGTTGCTCTTTACGGACACACAGGTGCGTTGACATGATTCTGATCTAAAATACAGATTTTACTGGATCAAAAACCAAAAACCAAATACAGTCGACAGAACTTAAAATGTGCACTGCGTCATCTACACCCTGGGTTCTAGCAGGAAAATTTAGCATGCAAAGTCATAAATAATATTAAATATTTCATGAAAAAATATAAAACAGTAAAACCAGATTGGTACTGACCTCGGAAAAGAAGTAATCTCACTTAATCTCTCCTTACATCTGATCAATAACATGAGCTGTATCGAGCTACATTAGTTAAGCTGAACTTCCCCAATTCTGATTTCCTTTGTTTAATTAATGTTAGTACATACGAAAGCAATAAGACTTTTCTTTGAATCAGACTGCTCTCTCACCTCTCCTCTTTATCCGAATCCTGTTTATCAGAGAGATCCATTATGGAGAGCTTCAGATTACACCTGATCACCTGCACACACACATTTACAGCAACAATCCAGCACAGGAACACGATACAGGTCATGTTTACCTCAGTCCTTATCGGTGTGTTTAAATGCAACATCATACCTGGGGGTATTTCAGAAAGCAGGTTTAGTGAAAACTCAGAGTTAGTTGATTCAGAGTTTACGGAAACTCTAGGTTTTCGGTTTCACAAAGCAAGTTCAGCGTTACTTGGAGTCAGTTACTCCGGCAACATACTCCGTGAAGCTAAGCTGCTCACTAGCAGGTTTACTTCAACTAACCCTGAGTTTCTCACATCGAAGCACAAACACTAGGGAGAAATCTCCGTCTGGAGAGGCTGATCAGACCCCGCTTTAATGTTTCCTCGTTCCCTGATGATTATCTGTGTGAGCCTTAGCGTTTCTCAGCACAGTCCATCATTTCTATTAACAATCTTCTCCTCTATCAATCACTCATATGACCCTCCGTGGACACGCCCTGAGTTCGGAGCAAATTCTTTGTGTTTGCTCCAGGTTTTTGCCAAGGGGGGGTTTCTATACAAAATCAGTGATGCTGAGCATATTCTAAAGCAGGCGTCTGTCGGGCTGTCAGAAATGTGACTCCTGCATTAAAACGGTTACTATAAACCTTTGTGGTGTTCCCAAGTCACAGAGTCACAAACCTGATCAAAGAAGAATCCCACAGAATTTCAGGTATCAGTCTAAGCAACAAGTCATTTATATAGTATGAAGCTTTGAGGATTGAATCAGTAAAAATGATTTTAATATTAATATGATGTTAAGGTTTCCAAGTGTGATTGGCTGCATAGATGGCGCTCTCTGCTAAATGAAGGAGAATAAGTGAATAGGAAGTTTTCCCACAACATTAATGTACAGGTAGGCCTAAATAATATCAATTTTGTATTACAAATGAAATACAAATCACAATACAGCCACTGCAGTTAATTACTGTTCTGCAGTGTGAAGATCATATGAGATGCAGCCCACATCATCAGCAACATGGAAGCAAAGTGGCCTGGGTCTGTGCATGACTTGTAAGGTTTTCATGAGTGTACAGTGAGTGCTAGATTTGTCCATGGTGAATACATACAGTACATATAACCATATCCTCTCATAATCAATATTTAGTTCTATTTGCCACTGATAATTTAAACTGTATCCTTGTATTATCTATGATAGGAGAGTTTGGTAATTACAGACAGAAGGTTCCCCTGCCAGCCATATTAGCTGACCCCTTGCCCTGATCCTGAGCGTGGCCCACAGCAATGTTATAACTTGGCTCACTGCAGGACATGAGCCAGGGTAGAGATGAGCATTGGGAATCTCAATGACTGGTGATCAGACAATGTCCCACTCATCCAGTGACCAATCCTGATATAAATCCTGACCACATCACTGATGCAGGAGATGGAAGAGCAGTGAGAGACACAATCTGCTACCATCATTACTGATTAGCCTATCACCTCCCCAGTGTCAAATAAAAACAATATGCTTGTCTTTTTATGAAGTCTTCTTTATTTCCTGCCAGTACAAATGCAGTACAGAGGTAAATATCTTTTATGTTCTTGTCGCGTCCATAGCTGGATTGACAGTCATTCGAAATCTGGTTATTCTCGATCTACAATCTCTCCACCAAGTCACAAACATTACACACTTTGGAAAGTAGGGGGCCACCATCTGGACAGACTCTGCACAGATTAATGGCCACAATAAACAACCTTTTTCTCAAACCAACAAAAGAGATGGAGGATCTGGCCAAGCGATCAGATAACCCCTGCACCTCAACATCGTAATTAAGCCAATGTGTTCATCTTAAAAGGATTTCTGACAGTCACCATCCCAGACTCACCCCTTCCCAAGAGAAATTGGGCCTAACTTTTGCCGGAGCCAGGAAGGACACCCCTGGAATTTACGACCCAGGAACCTCAACCTTTTTAAAGACATATTTTTAATAGTAGTATTAACTTTTGTTGGAAACAGATTACCTCTGCATGGACCACTGAATTAGAAAACACAAGAGAACTGCTTCATAATGAGTCCAAACAACACCCATATATACCCTATCTATTTCATACAAAGAATTTGATCGGGGATATGCTTCGTACACCTATATATAATTATATCTATATATATATATATATATATATATATATATATATATATATATATATATATGCATGTCGATGATTTGTCATGTATTTTCATGTCTATTTGGTTAATGTCTTTAGTATAATGACCACTCCATATTCAGTATGGTCTAGTTTTGTGTCGTAGTTAGGAAAATATTAGCATGTGATCTCTACAGGGCCTCGTGTATCGATCGGCTCGTGTTTTAATACCTATTTACACTTATAGAGGACCAGAAATGTAAGTTGTTATTCAAAATGTATTGTATCCTACATCTGGTATTGATTGTATCATTATTTGTTTGAGGAATAGCAAATGTATGTGCTGTAGTTTAAAATGCCTTAATGATGTCCTAGTTTATAAATTCAAGGTGCTCTTGACAATCAGAACATTTGTACCCGAAATCCCGCAACTTGTAACTTTGAGGATTTTTGTTCTTATGTCATACACTTAGACATCCTAGATATGTAAAAATATATTAATCCAAAGTTATAACTTCTGTATCCGTGCATACCAACAGACGGGAAATAGAGGACATGCCCCCCGAGAGGAGGGACTTGATGCCGAGTCTTCTCTTTGGCTAAGTCCAGGGCAAACCCCCTGGCTAGCAGCGGCAGTTATTGTTAAGTTCTTAGTTCTTGGTGCTCTTTTGTTCTTAAGTTCGTTTTGAGTCTTGTTCCTTTGTCTAAGTTTCATTTCCTGTTTTAGACTTCTTTGCGTTTTATTTTACCTTTAAGTTTCTCTTTGTCCAGCAGTTCAGCAGTTCGGTAGTGCCGAATTAGAAAATAAGCTGAAGAAAGTAATGAAAGACCAACTAGCAAAGACCTTCTTCACGTTCGACCACGTTCGTATATCCTAGTTTTCCAAGTCTTTTTGAAGCGTGTGGTGCAAGTGCGCGTCAGACTTAGCCTTTACCTGTGGCCACGGTAAATATCTGAGTGTGCGCGAACGCAGTCTTCGAGGACCATGAGACCCCTGCAGCCAAAGCTGGGAAGAAAGCCAAAGGCGCGGCCCGCAAAACATTGGTGGTTCCACGGCTGTATTTCTGCAATAACCGAAAAGCCAAGAGCCTACACCATCGAGAGGCCCTCTGAATTGCCGCGTCTCATCTGATGATAGGCCGCCGCCTTTCCACGATTGTGCCTTCTGACAACAGGCGAGGCCCGGTACCCGTGTCCACCATCTTGCGCGAGCTTCTGCTAAAAGCAAGTACCGCTTTGTGTGGCTTTTTCTGGGTCCATGGTTCTCAAACCTAGCGTTTAATTTTTAACCCCGCTTCAACGCAGACTATCCACGCCTAAGTAGTTTCCACCATACTATTCACGTTTCACCATAATTTGTGTTACTAGTAACTCACTACGTCGTAACAAACTAGTTTATAACATTGCACCTGTGTAATTACTACACGATTGATAAGTTGCACATAGAATCACCTTCTTTTCTGATCTTAAACTGTGATATGCATGTTCGCCATCATTTGTTGATCTTAACTCTGTGATATACATGCCATTACTTCAGATTGTCAGTTGGTATTGCCTTGTTTGTAGTGAATCAAGTCAAGTCAAGTCAGATCTATTTATATAGCGCTTTTTACAATGGAGCATTGTCTCAAAGCAACTTTACAAGTTTAGATTATCTCCTAATATCTACGTCCAATCCCAAATTGAGCAAGCCTAGGGCGACAGTGGCAAGGAAAACTCCGAGTGTTATAGGAAGAAACCTTGGGAGGACCAAGACTCAAAAAGGGACTCAACCTCCTTGGGTGGCGTAGATGATAAATCTAAGACCGAAACTAAAGTCATGGAGTCATAGTTCGAATAAAATGTGAAGTATGCACATCGGCATTAAGTGGTCTGGGTATGGTGGGGCTGGAGCTGATGACGGAAGCAGCTTGAGTGGAGCTACAGCAGATGAACATCATGTGTGGGGCTGGAACTGGTACCCAAACACAGCTCAGAGAGAAAACAGAAAATGTAATTAGTTATTGATTAAGAGCACAGTGTCTATTAACAATCACTGATGCCAAGTGTAGCATGAGACCCCGGCAGCATTAGCTATAGCAGCATAGCTAGAAAGAGGAGACTGGTAGGAAACACAGCCAAGAGGGATCACATGAGACATCGGCAAACCCCACGGGAGGCAGAAGACAGCAACCCAATGTCTCTGATCACCATAAGACTCTTTGACTATGAACCCCCAGCTCTGCCCTTATTCTAAGGCAAGGATGCATGAGTCAAGATCACGAGGACCGAAGCCCAGTTCAGCCAGACCGCCCACCCGACACTCTCGGCTAGCGGACAAGGCAGGCAGGCCAGACATGACTCCAGACTCCGGCCCCAGTAAACCAAGCCATGCATCCTGGTCTAAATCTAGTCAAAAGCCTGCGTAAATAAGTATGTCTTTAACCTAGACTTAAAACTTTGGAGAGTGTCTGAGGCTCGAACAAAAGTGGGAAGTTTATTCCATAGTTTTTTGGGGCCATGTATGAGAAAGCCTTTCCCCCTGCTGTGACTTTTTTAATTCTAGGAACTAAAAGAAGTCCTGCACCCTGCGAACGAAGTAGACGAGTTGGATTGTAAAACTCTAAGAGTTCACTCAGATAATGTGGGGCCAGGCCATGTAGAGCTTTATAAGTTATAAGAAGTATTTTGTAATCAATGCGGAATTTGACTGGTAACCAGTGCAGTGATGATAGAACAGGAGTGATATGATCAAATTTTCTAGTTCGAGTTAGCACTCGGGCAGCTGCATTCTGAACTAACTGAACTTTATTTATAGATTTACTAGAGCATCCAGTAAGTAAGGCGTTACAGTAATCCAACCATGAGGTTATAAACGCATGAACAAGTTTTTCTGCATCATTAAAAGAGAGGATATTTCTAAGTTTAGCGATATTACGTAATTGAAAGAAAGCAATTCGAGTGATGCTGCTAATGTGCGCATCAAAGGAGAGATCTGAATCAAATGTGACACATAAGTTTTTTACAGACGGACTGGGCAATACTGGACAGCCATCTAGATTTAGGATAGATGTAGCCAACCTGTCTCTCACAGCCATGGGTCCCACTAATAGAACCTCAGTTTTATCTGAGTTAAGTAAGAGAAAATTAAATAACATCCAATCTTTTATTTCCTTTACACAGTCCTCAATTTTGTTGATTGTAAGGCTGTCATTAGGTTTGGCTGATATGTACAGCTGTGTATCATCTGCATAGCAGTGGAAACTAATGCCATGTTTACGAATAACTGAGCCTAGTGGTAGCATGTACAGAGAGAATAAAAGTGGGCCAAGCACTGACCCCTGTTAATAAACTTGTTATAACCTTTTGAATTTACCGCTTTGTGTGAGAGAGTTTCATTCAATCAAAGGTCGAGAAAAATAACCTTGAATTCAGTATTCAGACCTAGACTGAAGTCGCCCATATTGACTTCCTGATCAATTTCGCTTTTTCCCTTTTAACTGGTCTTCCAGATCTACCAGTTCCCAAACGATCCGTTGGTGCCCTGTTTGTTCATTAAAATTAATACATTTAAAGTGTAGTCGTATTCCGCTACATTCTTCAAACAAGTAAAATCATCCACCTGTGGGCAACCCATCCACTTTTAACTGATGTTCCAGCAGCTGTATTACCATTTTTGTCTTTTCTATCTGAAGCCTCATGTGATCCATTTCTAAATTTGATTTTTCAATTTGTTTCTAAAAGTACACCTTTCATTTCAAATGGAACTAGAGGAACACAAAAACATTGAGTGACATTGAGTATCACAGTGTCAGGTCTAAGTCATGGGCCAATTCTGAACAGCATCTTACTGAGGTACATTGTGCTGTGGAGGTGGATGGACCTTCTTCCCCATTGTAATTTCCAGCAGCACTCTGTATGATCAACTGTTAGATGTGATTTTCAAGGTGTAAACCTCAGTAGGCCTCTCTGTATCTTCCCTCTCTTTTGCAGCTGACAAGGCTTCCTCATTACCTTCCTGCAATACAAATGAACAATTTGTGTGCTCCACTCTAACCCATTATGACAAATCTGTGGAGTATTGAAAGTACTTTCACCTGCATAAAGCTCTGTTATGGCTCCACCAGATTACACCAACAGTAACTGGTAGAAATGGAGAAGACTAGACAGTTAAATTATAACTTTAACTAATTTAATTAATTTAACTAATTTAAACCAGACAATTTACCTAACTGGACTTTTTCTACAACAGTGTGCATCACAGTTTTTCAATTATGTAACTCAGAGTCACCATGAAATATGAAGAATCTGGAAAAGTAACAGCAGTCAGTTACAAAGAATTGTACTGCTACAAGAAAATCTGTGTGCCAAGTTGTGTCTAGTAATGAATGGGTGGGCATCACTGATCCCAGAGTGGCAAAACGAGGAATGTACATAAGTTTATATCCTTAATTTGAATGACTACCTTCTTATGTAGGCCACTTGGTCCTGGGGGGTGGCTGGGTCAGATGAGCTTCCTCCAGGGATGCCTTCAGCAACAGGTCACTCAGTGTTTTGAATGAGGGCCATCTCTTCAGCCTCTGTGAGAGGAGGTGTTGGACCCCCACCTGTTGTTGGCCCTTAGCCTTTTTCTAGTGGCTGTAATGGAGGTCAAATTTGAACACATCCAAAACTGAACAAGTTTGGAGACACTTGTATGTATAAAGGCATGTAGGTGTTGCTTTCAAATAGATAATATGAAATACTGTTGGAATGGTTGAATAATTTACTTTTTTTCTCTCTTAGGAAATTTCACTAGCTACTTACATATGTGACATAACCACTGAGTATTATTTAATTAGGTAGGGTAACTAAACATCATCACGATTACATGTAATGATATTATACCTTACCTGTTTGAGTTATATTTTGTGTTTCATCTTCAGTTCCTGATAAGTAGCTACATTTTGTGCTTGTTGGGTGGCACCTGCATAAATATTAACATGCGCACACACACACAATAAAATAAAATAAGTGGAACACTCGGAATAAAACTTTTTTTCAGTTCTTACTCACGCCATTGACTCGGCAGCTCACGTTCTTTTGCTGCTGCTACTATATTATTTTTTCCTAAATATATGCCCAGACTATTCATACGCACCTAATTCTAGCTCCACTGGGTTGAAGTTCGAGGATCGAGCTTTTTTTCTCCCGTTGCTGTGATGATCCGTGTTACCATGTTACCATTGATGATGGCTTTGTATCTCCTCCTGCACGAGCTTTACTCAGGGTTAAAGTAACTCGGAGTTGACTGAACTGAACGTTATCCCCCGTTCTGAAACCGAAAACTCCAGTTCAAAGTTAGTCTACCCAGAGTTCAGGTTTGAACTCAGACTTTGTTAAACCTGCTTTTTGAAATACCCCCCTGGGATTAATGGGAACAACTGATTAAACGTCAATATTTAAACCTCCATAAAAACAAACGGTGTAGATTAGACTAGAATAAAACCTTTACCACATAACATAATTCACAGATAATAACTTTAGATTCAGATACTCACTGCGTTTTTCTCCGAAACTTCTTCTGTTGCTTTTGCTCACAAAATGGAGTTCCACTTACAGGTGAACCTGTTTATTTGTCAGATGAGAAGGGGCGGAGCTTAAAGTCAGACACAAACACACCTACACATAAAGACTCGATACAAACACAAACAGACAACAGACAAATCTAACCTCTGCAGAGACATAGATACAAACTCAGAAAGGAAAGTAGCTCCGTTGGTAGACTGGAATAGATCATGCAGAGGAGACTCAATGAATTCAATTACAGTAAAAAACAAACTGGAGGCAAATTCACAAAACCCATAGAAATCAGATAATCAGCCAAGACTGATCATTTCCAGCCTGTTTAACAAACCTAGGCACGGTAGCAGCGCTCATCCAGAGCCCCCTGGTGGTAAATGAGAGAACTAAGGTACGTCAACCTGTTATTACTCTTATGTGGTGTAAAGACTAGAAAATCTGAACAGCAGGGGGCGCTGTATATGAGGCTTTTATCCATTAGAGACGGGTACTTAAAGGAATAGCTGAAGTCAACATAAACCTAAGAAATTAGTAAGAATAGGTAAGTAACACCGAGAATATGCTGTATGCTTTATGTTTTAACCTGTACAATTCCTATATTCTTTACATTTTTGCACAACTCGTATGATTCAGTCCCAAGAAGATTCCCTAAGAACTATTAATGGACCTTAAAATATGGAGTCGAATCGTCACACAGAAACCGAATCGAATCTGGAGGAATTTCTTATCAGCGAGGCCGTTGATGATAATAGGAAGCTGAAACTAGAAATGGCTTGTTTTTGACTGAGCTCTAAAATTTAACACTCAGAACCAATGTATCTCGGCTGGTTAACCTCATTTCGCAAATCCGTTAGTTTCTCCGTGATGGATTCCATAGTGCGGTTAATATGCGCAGTCTGAGTTCCAACGGTTCTGCCCACCATTTCAATCAAATTGGGCAGTTTCTGGGGACCTTTGACAACTGACCCAACTCTTTTAATTTTCCGATACAGCAGGGTAACGCCTAATCCGATCAGCAGAAACCCCAGAATCAGAGTTCTGAATAGATAAACATCCTCGATGTCCTCCAACGAAAGAGGTGCCAGGCTCACGACTCTCCACTTCCCCCACGGGTCCATCACATATCCTGCCATCTGTGTTCCGTTGGGGCATGTGGGTTCCCCCGAACCCGAACTTCTCAATGAGAAGATGGTTTCAATAGCATTCAGAGACCATTTAACCAATTCCATAGTTTGTTCTTTGAGGAGCAGTGCTGCGGAGTAGAGTAGACGAGACAGATACAAAGAAGCCAAGCAAGAGAGATAAGGGAGCGAGGAGCAGTGCGTCCACCTTCCACGAGAGCTCAGAGGGAATCCGTGTGGCATCTAAAATATCTAAATTGTTCAGAAGGGAATGAAATAGTTCATAGTCACTGATGGGGAAAGATTAATATTTCACAATTACATGAGAAGACAGACTTCTACAAAGACCCATTCATTATTATTATTATTATTGGAACCTGCCCCAAAAGATTTACAATCACAACACCTCAAAAACACGTCTACTTTTCTTTCAGTGTTTAATTAATTCTGTTACATAGAATGAAAAATACAAAACATTACAATGTACAGTCACAGTGTAATAAAATAAATAGTGTAGTAAATCAATGCAATACTTAATTACTGCTGTGCAAACAGCAAAGGTTAAAGGCTACAGACCGCAAACATGTCTAAAATATATTTCATGTTTGATTTGATAGACCAAGTTGAATTAGTTCTAGGTTTTGCAGTTAAAAGGTTAAATAAAAACCTGCACCTTGGATATAGTGAAGAATGCTCATGCTTAAACCTATGTGGGTTTAACTTGATGATGAATGAACCAAAATAAAATTCAAAATAAATTCTTCTTGGTTCTTGAAGACGTTTCACGTCCCATCTGAAAGGCTCCTTCAGTTCTATAAACTGATGGAGAGTTCCAGGTATTTAACCCTAGTGGGATGTCACCATTGGGGGTGGTCCTGAGAGTCCTTGACAGACCCTGTCAATACATGAGTCCTTAGCATCACAGGAGCCATCATGTGAGTCATTAGAGTCACCGCTTCAACTCCTATTTCAAACCATCTGTCTTCTCTGTCCAAAATATGAACATTAGTGTCCTCAAAGGAGTGTCCCTTGTCCTTTAGATGCAGATGAACTGCTGAGTCCTGTCCTGATCAGCTGGCTCTTCTCTGTGGTTGTTTGGTGTCTTTTATGTATAGTTCAGTTTCTAGAACTGAAGAAGCCTTTTGGATGAGACGTGAAGCAACTTAATACTCAAGCCTACCATGACCTTGATGACCGAGAACTTACACAGAGATACAGGAAGGGAAGTCGTGCTTAAAGAACACACATAGGCTAAATAAGAACCCGTCATAATCACAGTCATTAGCTTGTAGAAAAACACACTGTGTCTTCATCTTTGTTTCATTTGATGAATCTTCGTGCTGCTCTAAAACTAACCCTAGCCCTTAAGTACCAGTCAGGAGGGCTGTTTGCTCTGTTCTGTCCCCTGGTGGATATAACTGTTGGTGCTCCACATTCACTGAAGCTACAAAAGTGTCCTATAAAGGTGTGGAAGGTCAGCACGATTCCAAGGGCACCACATAGGGCCCAGAGGAGCCAGCAGATTAAAGCACCAGCGGCCCCAAAATTCTTACTTGAAATATTTACTGGTTGTACTCTAGTACCTTAGTTAGACTAGACACAAATTGCTACACAGAGTTTAAAAACAAGTCCTCGGGCCAAGTCAGTAACTCACTGCAATTTCTTATTTCTTTTTTAGATCTTCCTTTAGATCAGAGAGAACCTTCATCATTGATTCTCCTAGACTGTTGTAGCTCAAATCCAGTTCTCTCAGGTGTGATGATGGATTTGATCTTAGTGCTGAAGCCAGAGCACCAGAACCTTCATCTGTTACATTGCAGTCAGATAACCTGCAGAGAAACACAAAGGAAAATAAGCTATATACAGTTACATATCAAAGCAGAACAACAACACTGGTGCTGGAGCTCTGTCTCAGAAAGCAGGTGTCTGATATTGTGAGTGGATATGTGGTCAGAAAGATCTTACTTCAGTATCTCCAGGTTACAGTGTGGATTCTCCAGTCCAGTAGAGAGCAGCATCACTCCTGAATCCTGCAGCTTATTATGACTCAGGTCCAGCTCCCTCAGTCTGGAGGACATTGAACTGAGGACTGAGGACAGAGCTGCACAGCTTTCCTCTGTAAGATCACACCGATGCAGCCTGATAGAGAAATGAAGACAGTATGTAACGATAAATCTACGAAAATACCATAAATCAATACAAGTTGCTTCGACTAAATCAAGTGCTATTTAAACTCCCAGATGTAGGGAATAAAAAGATGGTTCTTGTAGCATCATTTAAAAATGCACGTTTAAATGGGGGCGCCACTGTAAAGACCTGACCGACTTCAAACCCTGAACTGGCAACAGGGTCTTGGGCACCAAAAGCCACATTGATGTATGAGGTCACACCCTAACTGACCAAAGGGCTAATATGACAAAAAGTGGGCAGGTGAGCCTCAGAAGTGAACCTTGGATCAATAGAAATCTTTTAGAAATATGAACACTAGTTTCTCAAAAGAAAGATCTTACTTCAGTATGTCCAGGTTACAGTGTGGATTCTCCAGTCCAGCAGAGAGCAGCATCACTCCTGAATCCTGCAGCTTATTCTCACTCAGGTCCAGCTCCCTCAAACTGGAGGAGTTTGAACTGAGGACAGAGGACAGAGCTGCACAGCTTTCCCCTGTCAGATCACACTCGGAAAGCCTGGTGTAGAGATGAAAACATTCATTTTATCTGTACAGATCCAGGAGAAGCTCAAATAAAAATTAAAATGGGCCACTGTAAAGACCTGAGCGACTTCAAACCCTGAAGTGGCAACAGGGTCTTGGGTAAAGGGCTAATATGACAAATAATGGGCATCTTTTAGATATATGAATACCAGTTTCTCAAAAGAAAGATCTCACCTCAGTATCTCCAGGTTACAGTGTGGATTCTCCAGTCCAGCAGCGAGCAGCTTCACTCCTGAATCCTGCAGCTTATTCTCACTCAGGTCCAGCTCCCTCAGGCTAGAGGAGTTTGAACTGAGAACTGAGGACAGAGCTGCACAACCTTTCTTTGCAATTTCACTCTTGGAAAGCCTGGTGTAGAGATTAAAACAGTTAATTTATCTGTACAGAACCAGGCTCAAATAAAAGTCTGAATGCCATAACCACGTCTACCAGAACAACTGAGAGTAACGTAAGTTTTGGCCTTTAGGCTGCTGGTTCAGATCCCCTGCATTAATGAATAAAATACTCACACAGCCTTTCTGGAAGCTTTCACCACTGGCAGCAGCCTCAGGAGCATTTCTTCTGAAAGATCATATTTCCTCAAATTAAACTCATCCAGCTCCTGATCTGAGGTCAACAACACAAACACCAGAGCTGCCCACTGAGCAGGAGAGAGTCTGACTCCACTGAGACGGCGGAAGCGTCCTCGTTTTACGTAATCTTGTACTTCCTGTACCAGAGATTGATCATTCAGTTCATTCAGACAGTAGAACAGATTGATGGATTCCTCTGGAGAGAGATTCTCCCTGAGCTTCTCCTTGATGTACTCCACTGTTTCCTCTTTGCTGTGAGAGCTACTTCCTGTCTGTGGCAGGACGCCTTGTAAGAGCGTCTGATTGGACTCCAGTGAGAGACCCAGGAGGAAGCGGAGAAAAAGGTCTAGGTGTCCATTCTCACTCTGTAAGGCCTTGTCCACTGCACTCTTCAGGAACTCAGACATGTTTGGCTTGTTGTAAAGTCCAGACAGATCAGTGGTTGGTTCTTCTGTTAGATTTTTATTGGTGAAGGTGAGAAAAGCAAATAAAGCAGCCAGAAACTCCTGAACACTCAGATGTACAAAGCTGAAGACCTTCTCCAGGTGCAGTCCAAAGTCCTCTCTGAAGATCTGGGTGCAGACTCCTGAGTACACTGATGCTTCTCTCACATCAATGCCACACTTTCTAAGGTCTTCCTCATAGAAGATCAGGTTTCCTTTTTTCCAGCGTTGGAAAGCAGTTTCCCAGAGGCCAGAATCTTCTCTGGTCTGCTCAGGATCCAGCTCATATTTCCCATGGTACTTTTGGTCCTCGTGTTTGATCTGAAAGATCAGGAAGTGGGTGAACATTTGAGTCAGAGTTTTGGGGATCTCTCCAGCTTCTGCTTTATCCAGCATTCTCTCTAGAACAGAGGCTGAAATCCAGCAGAAGACTGGAAGGTGGCACATGATGTAGAGGCTTCTTGATGACTTCATGTGGCTGATAATTTGATTGGCCAGGTTCTGATGATTGATCCTCTTCCTGAAGTACTCCTCTTTTTGGGGATCACTGAACCCTCGTATCTCTGTTACCTGGGCTACACACTCAGGAGGGATCTGATTGGCTGCTGCTGGTCGAGAGGTTATCCAGAGAACAGCAGAGGGAAGCAGATTCCCCTTGATGAGGTTCGTCAGCAGAACATCTACTGAGGCTGATTCTGTTACATCACACACAATCTCATTTTTTTGGAAATTTAGAGGAAGTCGACACTCATCCAGACCATCAAAGATGAACACCACTTTGTAGGAATCACAGCCTATTGATTCTCGACTTTTTATTAGGGGGAAAAACTGATGAAGAAGGTCCATCAGACTGAGCTTCTTCTGCTTCATCAAATTCAGCTCCCTAAAAGGAAGTGGAAACATGAACATCCTGATTTGCTTTTCCTTCAGCCCAGTCCAGAATGAACTTCTGCACCGAGACTGTTTTTCCAATTCCAGCAACTCCTTTAGTCAACACACTTCTGATGGACTTGTCTTTAAAGAGCTCGTTACATCTGATGGGTTTCTCCTGGGTTGCTGGTCTCCTGCATGCTGCCTCAATCTGTCTGACCTCATGTTCATTATTGATCTCTCCCCTCCAACCCTCTGTGATGTAGAGCTCTGTGTAGATCTCATTCAGAAGGGCTGGGCTTCCATGATGGGAGATTCCTTCAGTAATTCTTTTACATTTCTCCATCAGTTTGGATTTGAGGGTTTGTTGAGATACAGAGATCAGCTCTGTCTCTGAAAAAAAAACAAAAAAAAACAGAAGAACATTAGAATTAATATTACTGCATGAAACTGTGGGAGCTGCTCTTGCTTGTCAGTGGATCAAATGATTCTCTCTATGGGTAGGTCTTTCTGGGCCATCCTGAGCATCTTCATTGTATGTGTTCGCCCCCATAAAACCCCTGCTCCCAACACCTCCTAACAGCTAGGTCAGAATGGCCCAGATGGCGGTGATAAGACCCGTTCAATGATGCACCCCTCTCAAAGTCTGTCAACTGGACAAAATGTCTTCAAGAGTAGCACTGTATGATCTCTCATCAAGAGGGATACTACCCAAAAGTAGCCTTTTAGAGCCTTTTTATAGGGCAGTGTTATAGCAGAAGCACTTTTACACCCTCTAGTGGTAAGCCCCAGTATCTAATCAGAACACACATTTAATCATTTACATATCTACCCGTGACAGAACTGCATACCAAGCTTTGCAGCAATCAGCCATTTCTATCTGGGTGCATTTTTTGACATTTGTTTGTCGGTGAGGGTATCCAGACCAGCCTATCAAGCACCAGCATTTTTTATCACAGCGCATTTTTTTTACATTTTTTACGTGTACCTGAGTCATCACTATGAGATCTGTGATGAGGATGAACCATTGAAATCTCTCTAAACGAACCTGATGGAATCAATGGCATGACAGGAGTTTTTACCGTTGTGCAGTGTGTTATCCAGATCTATCTCCATGTTCTGGTCATCCAGGTCATCCCTGCTGGTGCTGACGTTTGACTTGTGATCATGGGTTCTGTAAACAAACAAAACAGAATGTGATGGAGATGGGGTACGTTTGTCATATTGCACAATAAAAACACCAATAAATAAAGATTAGATTCCACTTTCTATGGTTTTCTGCACCAAGACTCGTGATGCAGCTTATGAAGTGTTTATAATAACCTGAGTGAGTGTGATCAGGGGGGACAGGAAGGAATGAAAACTACACTGAAACATCATACTGACCTCAGATCAGCAGTACAGCCTCCATCACCGAAGAGAAGTGGATCGTTCATTGACCAGTCGCTCTTCATGGACACACAGCTGGATTCAGGTGAGTCTGATCTCTTTTCCTGAATTAGACTAAAATACAAATCATTCTATAATTTACAGAATCACGTAAGCTCTCCTTGCATCTGATCAGTAACACGAGCTGTGTCACGATACGTTAGTTAAGCTGCATAGATTCTGTTCTAATTACTGTTAGTAAATGTGAAAGCATTAAGGCTTTTCTTTGTGTCAGATTCTTCCCTCACCTCTCCTCTTCCTCTGGATCCTGTTTATCAGAGAGATCCATTTTGGAGAGCTCACCTCCACCTCCAGATTACACCTGATCACCTGCACACACACATTTACAGCAACATTACAGCAGAGGAACAAGATTTTGGAGTGACAATAAGGGGCATTTTTACTTCATCCTTTAAATGTAAAACAGACCTGTATTCATCAGACCAATCGTCACTGGAATAGAAGCTTTGCTGAACTCTTTTCTATGGAGTGTGGATTCATATTATTCACTGATAATAACTTTAGATTCAGGTACTCACTGCATCTTTGTCCCATACACCTTCTCATACATGGCCCCCCAACTATGGAATAAACTTCCCACTATCGTTCGAAATTCAGACACCCTCCAAAGTTTTAAGTCTAGGCTAAAGACATACCTATTTAAGCAGGCTTTTGACTAGATTTAGACCAGGTTGCATGGTTTG